>APFE031140963.1:18095-31467 GCA_000404065.3 Pinus taeda
AAGAAGAGTACCCAAGGAGTAGGCTGGGAGGTTAACCGGTGGGTCTTCGCATTCGGATCAAGTGTGTCATCATTCACTTGCAAAAGTGATCGGCAGCAAGGGAATACCAGTACCAGCAGAGCAAGCAGAGTCTCGCCTTCTGGTGAACGGTACATATGTATTTCATTACTAATTGATCTTAGTTAAAAGTATGTAAATGTTATGATATGTTTCCAAAAATGAGTGTCAGCAATGTGTGTGTTGAATAAATTTGAAATCTCAATGCGTTTCTTTTCTGGTCGTATTTGCTGTTAAAAAAAAAAAATGTATATAGTCCTTACACTTGGTATCAGAGCCAATTTTCACACACTGGGCCTAAGAACAGTTATTATATGATAGCAAAAAAAAATATATATATATATAATTTGGAAAGAGAATTACTAATTTTGATTATGAGTGAAACTGAAACTAAATCTATCTAGGGTTATTAGAAGTATGAAATTTCATTTTTAAATCTCAATTTCATTTTCAAATTTTTGTTGTTTCATTTTTAAAATCCAGATTCTTCATCACCAAATTATGTAGGGGAGAGGGAGGTTCTAACCTCCAAAAAAAAAATCCTTCTGAACTCAGTATCTATAATGAAAACTATCGGACATCTAGAAATGAACAATTTAAAGTACCTGACCAAAATTGGTTGCTGCCCCCCTGAGCTCTTAGTTTTTTGTTGGGACATTTTTTTATTTCTCTTTCGTCATGTCATGTGAATTTAGGAAGCTTGTGATTTACCGACTGATCTCAAAATCTTTGTGTCGAGAGGCAATAACCTGCACAGACATGATAGTATTCAATTTTCCAAAACTTACGTATCACAAAGAATTTTGACAATGAGAGAACTTGTTAAATATAATATGAATCTTTGGCCCTTTAGAACTCTAGCAACACGAAGGATTTTGATCTCCCTGGTGTCAATAAAACCGCAAGTATTCCGTCGGAAAACGGTTGATTCCGCTCAGATTGCCGAGAATATCGCAGAGTGAAAAATTGCGGTCTCCAACATAAAGTTCTGAAGAATTGCGAGGTAATTCTAGTTGCCCTATCCTTCTTTTGAGATTGCTTTAAGAACATAGAGTTAAAATAATCGAAATACTGGGATTTCGGGGGCTTACAGGTTGAGATTCGACGACTGATCCGTAAGTATAAAAGTCTGTAGAACGCAAAGAAAAGTGAGTGTTAGTGCTTCCTGTGTCGATTAATTTTGGTATGCAGAGTAGGGACAATCTAGAATGTAAAACACTAAGGACTTTAAATGTTTAAAGGATGACTTCGAAAATACAGAAAATCGTCGAAGCTTAAGGGTTTCTGCTGGAATTGAACTCTAATGCAAAGGTTCGAAATACTTTTATACACAAGACGCGAGAAAAATGTATGCAGAGAAATTTTATAATCAATGGATCGAGTTTGCGGATTTTATCTGAAGACTGCGAATTTTCAAGGGTTTCTACACAAAACAGAGCTTCTGCTAGAAAGGTTCAGGAAATGTTTATGTATAAGTCTCGAGAAAAATGGATTAGGGGTGTGTTAGAATTAATGGATTCATATTTGAAGAATTTAAATAAATGCAGTCCAAATATGTAGGTGATTGAAGTAATTGTAGTTTTCACTCGAGGTAATTGAAGAATCGCAGTTTAAATAATGAATACTGAATAAATTAAATGGTGCTTCATTTCCATTGGACTGGGATTGGGATGGGAAATTCATCCAAACTACTACGCTGGTTTGGGCTTCCATGTTTTCTGTCTCTGATATTTTACCAGAAAGGATCGTTTTATTGTTTGCATAGTTGACAATGTGCAGTAGTTTATAGGTTTTTAAACCCTTTGGTGGTCTAGAAAAACATTTTTGATTGTTGCAAAAGATCATTCGTAAATGTATCAATATTTTTAAACTGGGGAGCTGTCTATTTCAACGGATGTAAACCCAGTAATAAACTGAGCTCACCGTTAAATAAGCTGAACCCACCCCTATAATGGCAAGTGAAAAATAGGGTTTGTTGGTAACTTGCCAGTACCATACAGCAATAAGTTCGAAAACTACATCAATAAGAACATCCCTGCCATGATTTGAACTTAGGTCATTGTCACAGCAATCACTTACCTCTAGGCCATAGCCCAGTGGACATATACGACTATATGTCTCTGGAATTGTATTGAATTTTGTGACCTTATTTTATGGGACTTCTTATCCCATATAAAAAAAATAGGAAAGTTGAGAAAATATTTTATTCTGGATTAAATTAATGAATTTAATCCACGAGGTAAAAATGCCACTTCTTAGCTATAAAGTCTCCTGGATCATTTGGTTTTCATGGGTAAAAAAATATCTTAGAGGGAATTATAATTGTAGGCATTTTATGTTTTGTCTTGCGGAATCACTCTCTGACCTTCCGTGGAAATCTATCACCGGTTTCAAGGGAATTGGAAGTTTCCAATGTCGGATAATGTGACAGAGGTTCAGCAGTTCAACACTTTTACCTGCAACCTGTCAATCAACTGACAGGGAGAGGAAAATGGGTCGGCTAGTTCTTGCACTCATGGTTGTTGCTTGCACTTTGCCTATCTCCATCGTTGTAAATTATGTTGTCCCAGATCCATACATGGATGAAATATTTCATGTGCCACAGGCACAACGATATTGCAAAGGAGATTTTAACA
The DNA here is from genome assembly GCA_000404065.3 of Pinus taeda. Classification (NCBI taxonomy): domain Eukaryota; kingdom Viridiplantae; phylum Streptophyta; class Pinopsida; order Pinales; family Pinaceae; genus Pinus; species Pinus taeda. The sequence continues at coordinate 20,789 of APFE031140963.1, forward strand.
CTTGGGATCCTATGATTACCACTCTTCCTGGACTGTACTATGCATCACTTGCATATATTGCTCCTCTGTTTCCAGGAATGCAGTGGACAGGGAAAGCTAGATGTAGGTTCAACAACTGTAGTGATGGCCATGTATCTGGCTTGCATTAAAAGATCTTATTGGCTAAGTGCTTTGCTTAGGTCCCTTGCAATCATCTTTTGGCAAACAAATATTGTATGGGTGGCATTCGTTGCATGTATGGGAGTACTGGATTATTTGGACAAGTTCAGCAGAAAAACTAATCTATTGACAAAAGCTGATACTTTGGTAGAATCTGAAACTGACACCAATGTTCTAAACAAAAGGTTTGTGCATGCACGGTTGAAGAACCGAAGGAATATTAACTCCAACAAGATTGTGGAATCACTCTCTCACATCACAACAAATGTGCAGTATCGGTCATGTTCATTTCAATCTCTTAGTATGTAGGGTGGTTAGGGTAGGATGTCAAATTTAAACATTGACTGCCTTGTTCTAGTTCCGGTTGATTTCTTTCTATGTTTTATTTGTACCAAACATTGACAACATTTTAAAACAGAGAAAAATAGTTGACAGAACTTTAAGATACATAAGTGAGTTTTATAAAAGTAGCCAAATTGTGTGAAACACACTGCAAAAGTTCTTCCTGTGATTCCGGTGAATCTTTGCAGATGATGTATAACAGCAATTGTATTACAATGATCTACCAGGATATGTCTTGTGTTAAGTCAAGTCAAAGGTCAAAGTTTGTTAAGTCAAGTCAAAGGTCAAAGTTAACTTTTATATTTTCAATGAAAAACATCTTTATATTTCATATAACAAATATACATGTTCCGGTGCTTGAGGGCCTATTCAGATAACAATGCTCAACATCATTACAGGAAGTATTCATTATGAGCTAAGCTCAACTGGTCACATGTGGAAATTGAACTCTGGTGGGGAAGATAACAACATTTCTGCCAACCACTTGAGCTAAACCAAATTGACATGTCAAAATTACTTGCCTCATAAAAGTATCTCCATATATATGAGATTGCAAATACAAGCATGCATCCCTTTTTTTTTTCTACTTATGACAATACTATAGAGGAGATGCACAGTTTTGAATTGACTTCATTCCACAGCTTTACCTATGGCGAGGTTCAGGAATTAACAAGGGAATGCTCAATTTTGAAAACTTCAAATTTTGCACTTGGCGGGATACAAGGTGAGTTTATTTCTATGCATATTAACATGCTTTACGCATAAAATAAAACATATAAATTTTGTTTTTGAATCCATCTATCCCATTTTTGAGAAAATGCATCTATTTGACACAAATTTAGGTCGTTCCATAGTTTGTTGTATTAAAAACGATGCAGTATTGTAGGCAGAAAATGTCTCATGATGGCCATATAACCATTGGCATTTGTTTATGTGAAATTAAGCTTTTTGGGTTTAACACAGAAAATATGTTAGAATTGCATGGGACTACTCTCATCATTGGATTAAAGTGATTACTAATTGCTAGATTTTATGCCTGTTGCTCATCTAGTGATTCTCCCAGTGAAGGCGCAGTAGAGAAGACACTAGAGATGACACTTTAAACCTTTCCTTAGTTTTAGTATGCGTGATCTATCATTAGCAGGATGGCACAAATGCCTATACAGTTGGTGTGCTCATGCATGATAAATGTCTAGTTTAGATAGAGGGCATAGATCCCAGGGAGGGGTTTCATGTTTGTGCGCTCTATTTGAGGTGCATGTCACCTGGCATACTTATCCATACGAGGAGGGTGCAACAGTGCATGTGACTAGTGTTAGGGTTTGACTGAGTCACTTTGAGCACTTCATGCATGTGATCAGATAAATTGTATCTTCCATTGTTTTGGCTTGTGAATTTCTGTTATAGTCCACCTTCTGTTGTATATGAATTGTTCTTTTTGCATTGTCTGGTAGCAGCCTTTGGGCCTCCTGCTACCATTTCTTTGTCAGTGTCATACTCATATACATAGTTGAATGCAATGGTTTCAACAGGGTTTTCAGGTTGAAATTTTATTTCAAAATCAATTGAATATTACATCCTTAGAGTTTAATTTGAAAGTAAGCAGCTATAAGCTCGAAAGCCATAGAGTATCAACAGTGAGTACATATATATACATATAATAAAAACAAACTAAAATGATGTCCAACCATTTTCGGTTAAAAAAAAACAAATTTCACGACAACTCTCCTTATCTTTGTCATTGTAGTTTAGAATTAAAGTTAGCCAAAATTAATTTCAAAGTATTTGCTACAGATTTGGTGGAACCTTTAAATCGGTCTCAACATGCCTGATCTGACAACATTTCTTGAACTGATATGATATATTGTGTTTTGTTTGGAATCCACACTTTGCATTGTGCATGATAGCCTTACCGTCGGACATTCATATCAAGCACGTGCTTTTATGACAATCACAATTTTATTTTCGTGATAGATAGGGCCGAAGGTGAAGCTTTCATTGTTGTGTGTGATCATATGCACAATATCATTTGGCATAATTTTTGTCTTCCCATCACATTCACTGGACCTTTACAAGATTTGATATCAACTCGATACTTATTATCCTTTGATATTTTCCACATGTTAATTCTCCATCCATCTAGGACCTCAATGTAATAGCAATGCATGGTAACTCATGGCATGGGAATGTGTCATTAATCATTAGAAAATGTGGCATATTTGTAATAACTTTATCCCATTTTATGAGCGATGTTCTTTTCTCCCAATCAAGGTGTCAACAACCTTGTATGGTTCGATAGTCACAAGAGATTTCAATAGTTATGTTTAACACAACAATCATCGATATTCCATTTGATTAAAAAGGGCTTCGTTCAAAAATCATCAACATTGATTTTGTTAAATGTATAAAGCTTTGATCATTTTTCAACATAAGTTTGTTCATATTTTACAAGCGCAGTTTTAGTTTAAAGAGATCAAAGGCATTGATTTTCACTTTGGTTTGAATACATGACATTGGTTGGGTTTGGGTAATCTTACTATAAAAAAATAAAAAATAAAATAAAATAAAATAACCCTATGATATTTTATTTTAGCATAATGTTTAAATATTGTAAACAATGTTATAAGAAAATCTATGATAGTTGATTTTGGTATAGAGTTTAAATATTGTAAACAATGTCATTTATAACATAGATTGACATATGGAAATTTTGTTTTGCGTAGTAATGTCTTGGTTAATAAATTTAATATTTACATCAATTGTATAGAATTTATATATAATGGGATGTATTAATAATTAAATGTTCATTTCAAAAGGATTTTTTTTTTACATCATGAAAAGTTATGAGTATATTTTAAAATATTATTAAATTAATTTGTTTTGAAAATTTTGATAATAACTTGAACTAAATTGTAGTTTTCATAAATATAATTATTGATATAAATATATATTACAATTTGGATATAATAATTTTAATGTGTTATCATGATAATTTAGCAATTTATTTAGTTATTTATGTATGAGTGAGTGAAGTGGAGTGGTCACTGGTCATAAGTTATGACCACTTAATAGCATCCTTGGGTTTTACTTGAGAGAGGCTGTGATTTTTCTTTTGGGATGAACCTTAGTGATAGTAGGGGATGTCACTATCTCTTTCTTTATAGGTGAGACGCGGTAGGTGTTATAATCAATTTGATTCATCTCGATAGTTTCTATGTAGCTAAAATAAAATTTTCCCACCTTTGCAAATAGAAGACAACTTCCTTGGATTGGGAAGTATGCTTTCATTTAATTGGCATAAGTTCCTTATTTAGAGTATTCTCGTTTATCTCTCAATTCAATGCTCGATATATTATCAACTGCATGATTAGATCCTTCAATTGTTAGGTCATGTGTCACATCATCTCTAACCAGTTGGGACACTAGCATCGACACTTACTAGTTGGGGTAACAAGGATATTATCGGTAATCAATTAATGTGGTGATGTTTCTTGGTTGGCTGAACTCATAGGAACTATTCCTTAAACACTACATACACCAAATATAGTCCTTTAATTTATAATGGAATCCATGGTATAGATACTTTGGGAAATTCTAACCTGTCCACTAGAAAGTAAATCAATTTGGATTTTCACTTACTAAAGAGTCATTATTTCTTGGAATAACCCATGTTCAGATCCCAAGTCAAACTAAAATGGTAGATAACTATGACGTTGACCAATGTGAGCTTAGATTGGAGGGATTGCATACCTACTATTAATTTCCTTGAGAAATGGCCAACAAGAACGAAGAAAATGGGGAGAAAACTTTTGATAAAAAAAAATAAAAATAAAAATAAAAATAAAAATAAAAAATAAAAAATAAAAATGCTTAATTTAAAAAAATCAGAGATGCCTGTTACTAGAAGGTTAGCAACAATTTCAGGAAGGATTCCTAGGATATGTGTCATCATTTTTCCTTTATGTTCTGAGGACTTCGAGACGAAGTCCATTGTTAAGAGGGGGTGTATGTAGTGCCCACTCTAGTTTCGTGACCTTAATATGACATTATCTTAGATACTTTAGTCTTTGAGGAACTCAGGTTGAGGATCTAGAAACATGTCTCTATTATTAGTGAATGTAATGGTTATGCATGTTCTCTATTGATATTATGATGATTGTGGTATAAATGGTTATGTTTGTTATCTATTTGATTTTATGATAATGATAGCCATGATGGATGTGTCCCCTATGTTACCTATTTTCTTTAGTCCAGGCTTACAATGGACAATGATGTGAATGACTAGGAATTGTTAATGATGCTATTATGTAAACCTTATTACTGATGATTATTGAGTATGGCAGGAAACCATCAGAGGCACTCGCATATGACGAGTTGATGACAACTGGTTTGATGAAAATTCATATTATTTCATCTTTGAAAGTCTAAGTCGATCTTGAAATCTGCCATAGATGTTTAATTATATTTTGATGATATGTTAATGGTTGCAGACACAGATTAGTTGCTTGACCAAATGACTCACATATGGGTGATGGGGTTGTACAGGTGGATGGAACTACATGGGAGGGGTGGGACAGAGTCCCTGATCTCACCCACTAGCACTCCCGCTGTGACTTTGGCTGGAAGGGTTGAAACACCTTCGACTTGAAGATCACGATGCCATGAGGGAAGGTCCCAAAGTTGGGTCGCTCATGAGGAGTTTATCGGGGGGTGCGCATCAAGGCAGATTTCTTGATCCCCGACACCATTAGTCTCACTATAGCAGGCAACATAAGAGATGATATTGGTCTATGACGTTGCACTATACTTTCCCCTCGTAGTCACTGGATGCTTGAAGGGCAAGTGGTGTGGCACCCTTGGAACTTCAGGGGAATTTCTTGAAGGGCACGACCAACTTGGCACCCTTGGCGTCAAAAATAAACTATTAGGTGTGGCACCCTTGGAACTTCTAGGGAAATTCTTGAAGGGCACAACCAAACTTGGCACCCTTGGAATCATTAAAAAAATAAATAAATATAAGTAAGGAATGAAAACTAGGTAAATTTACATCAAGGGTAAATGATGATTAGAAACCAAGGTAATTAAATCAAAAATAAAACTTGGAATAAGGAGGATCATAGGAAGAAATAAAATACAGTACCTTAAAAACTCTATCCTTCCCATGTTGGGAAATACTAGGTAGATTAAGTGGTTTAATTAGGTAAAAGGGGAAAGACGAACATAATTGTAAGGATAACGATTAATCCTAAACTAATTAAACCTAATTAATAAAAGAGGAAGGTGAATTAAAATAAGAATAATAAATTAAATTTAGAGAAATGTAGAGAAGCCCCATGTGGCAACAACCAACATAAGAATATCCATCTAAGAGATAAACCTAAGTTAAATTAGGGAGTAGATTGGGGATAAAATATTGACTCATTAATTGAATTCAAGTAATAAACACAATTTAAGGAATAAAAGGGTGGAGATAAAGAGACAACTAGGAGAAGAAATAGGAATCTTGTGAGGTGAGGATAATATTAGTTTTAAATAAAAAAGTTAAGTAAATAATTTTGGGTGACCCTTGATCAGAGAGTGACACATGGGTAGGTGAATAATCGAGCTATTAAATTAAATATATATATATATATATATTATTATATATATATATATATATATATATATAATATATATATATATTATATATATATATGCATGACATGCCAAGTGTCATCTATCAGGACTCTTATAAAAGAAGGGGCAAGCCATGGGAGGGGGGACTTTGGGGGAACCCTATGGTGGGATGGATGATATGATGTGAGAGCAGGATTACGAAGCTATAGTGAGTTTGGCGAGGTAGAGGATTTTTAGAGAGGGGACTCTTGAGCCAAGGTGTTCTCTCCTCTGCCAGCTAGAGCTTTCCTCCATTATACAACCCCATTGCAGCTCGGGGGTCTGCGAGGAAGAAGAGTACCCAAGGAGTAGGCTGGGAGGTTAACCGGTGGGTCTTCGCATTCGGATCAAGTGCGTCATCATTCACTCACAAAAGTGACCGTCAACAAGGGAATACTAGTACCAGTAGAGCAAGCAGAGTCTCGCCTTATGGTGAACGGTACATATGTATTTCATTACTAATTGACCTTAGTTAAAAGTATGTAAATGTTATGATATGTTTCCTAAAATGAGTGTCAACTATGTCTGTGTTGAATAAATTTGAAATCTCAATGCGTTTCTTTCTGGTCGTATTTGCTGTTAAAAAACAAAAAATGTATAAAGTCCTTACAGGTAGAACAACTTGTGCGCCCACCTTTCCCGATGGGTATAGGCATATGTTGTACAATCCACACAAACTCACAGCCTAGAGAATTAGAACAAACCAAAACGACAGGAAGGACTACACGCATTACCAATTCCCCACGACGAGGCATTTGATACGGTGCATGGAGTACTAAACAAGGTTTACCAGATGAAACAAACTGGTTGGGACCTACGTGTCCCAGTGGTTCGATGGGCTTATAGAACCATGAGCAAAAATCTAGCATGCAGATGATTCCAAAGTTACAGAATGGAGTAGAACTCAAGATTTCTTAAGGGAATACCAAGAAGAATCCACATGTAATAGGTCCCATAGTAACGGTATCGTGCAAAGACCAGGACGAAGGAATCACACAGTGATGAGAGGAAGACCATAGAAGGATTCGAGAAGCCATTCAAAGAGGGAACCTTAGGCTTCACGAACTCGAAGAAGATCGGGTACGATTAAGGAAAAGAAGCATGTTGATGGATGTTTAGATCAAAATATTGGAAAATAGGGTCACGCAAGAATGTCTCGTTGATAAACCAAGGATGACAAGGCAAGATACGGATGGTCGTACCACTGCATTGGAATATTGTTGCCAAGAACTTATGATTCTGTTACCATGGCTAACGCTGCACCTTACCAAACATAGTAATGAGGGAAGTGCACCACATAAGATAAAGCATGATGCGCTCGCTGTCATGAGGGCAAGTGAGGAGTGTCCACGTGCTATGCTGGAAGGCGAGTTGCAGTCTCGCATAGGTGGGGCGACCACATGACTAACCGTAGGGAGCCCAATCTCAGTGCTCCAGATGGTTGAAAGAGAGCACAGGACTCTAAATGAGCCTGTTTGGGAACTACGCGGTGAGGGAGGTGCGCACAAAATCAACATGGTACAAGGTTTGCGCCCATGCATGGGGGGCTACACTGCCACATGGGTAGGCTGGGAAGTAACAGTTGAAGTCACTATTCATGATGAGATGTCTAAGGCAAAAGAGAGTGAGTGGAAGGCAATTAAGACATGAATTAAGTGCTAGATTTGGGATGATCTGCTGCCAAGGATGCATTAATGACTCAGAAATGTGGGGAACGGTCAAATTCAAATTCAAAAGATGCTATAAAAGTCCCAAGGCTAGCCACAAGGCAACAATTGTTCACTTGTGATTTGAGCTATTACGAAGAGCATAGAGTGTTGAGCACCAAGTGGTATTTGAGCCCGCAAGTTCATGAGCAACCATAGATTGTTCGGACAAGATGATAACTACCAAGAGAGGTGTGGGTTTTGTAGAGAGTACTACCGAGGAAGCCGCGAAAAGCCCTATGGTGCAGGTGGGGGATGCACTAGAAATTCTGAAATCACCCAAGGCATCAAGGCCCAAGAAGGATACACAGGTAGTGGGACCAATCTGTATGTCCCCACGAAATCTGTGGTTTGGTAAACTTTCCATGGAAGAAAAGGGCAATGTTGTCAACCTGGAGACAAATGATGAGGAGGAGGACCTCCAGGATTTCGTAGAGGAGATAGAGGCAGATGAATAAATGGAATAAGATAACCAACCTGTATGTGCTGCAGTAAACCTGCCCAAGTATGATCCTCCATGAAAAGGAAAAGCTAAAGTACCTAAGGATTTGGATGCTGCTAAAAGTGCACTTCAAACCCTGCTCCTCCCATATGGAATTTTGTTTAAGGGTTCAGTTCTGGGCCGTGTGCCCACAAGGAAATTGGAGGACTAGGACCTCACAGACAGTGAAAAATTTCCCCATTTGCAAATGGAAAACCTCATGAAACAAAGCAAGGAAGGGTCAATTACAGCGCTAGAGCCACAGAAATGGCTACGTGGTGTGGAGAAGAGTGGGTTACTCCACATCTTATGGATTCTGCATTTTCACCATGCACCGATCACAATATTTATCATCAAGCAACTGCTTTTCATAGTGCACGATGGGTACTTATGGTTGGAGGAGCCTATTCCCATCATGATGGAGCTTATTCACAGGATTTCCCAACTTCCCTATAAGGGAAGGGACCCTGCAGAGATAACTGGAAAAAGCCGATATTTGGTGCTCGCAGAGGCCATGAAGAAGAAGTATAAACTGGAAAAGAAGAAGAGAGGCTACGTAATTAGTAGCATTCAAGACAAAGGGGTGCGCACAACCACCCAATTACTGGCCGAGAAGGTGATGAGAAAATGTCGTGGAGATGAGGTACCCACATTGGTTGTTGTGCTAGTAGAGCAATGCAGAGAGGGGGTCCAATCCAACTGGGCCACCTTCCTCTATGAAGAATTCCTCACAACCTACAAGGAAGTTTAGGAGTAGGGTAAGACCTTCCACTACACATGGTTTCTCTTCTCCATCTTACTGGTGACAAGGGAACTACCTAAGGACAGTCAGTTCCCTCCTCTGGAACAAGACTTGCTAGAGGCTGCATCATATGCATTGCTCTAGGCTACGAAGGACGCCATACAGATCTGTGAGACCAAGATTTTCTGGGTGCTCATGGAGGCGAGCATCTGGATGTAGATTAACAAATGGCTGCACCTATCCCCCACGTTATACAACAGTTTGTGAAGCTTTGTAGACTTCAAGGTGAATATGCACAATGTGTATATCAAGGCTCATAAGGATCTGGCGTAGAACTGGACCAAGCTTCCTTTCATCGCAATTGACGATGCCATCTTCTCCGTGCTCAACTCATGGCCTCCCAAGTGGCATGCCCTGGATCTAGTAGAAAAGGATAAAACAATAGCACAGAAGCAGAAGGTTGCAACCAAGCTGCGTGTCATAAATATGGCCCAACAGAGTCACAACGAACAAGTGGCCGCAGAGGTAAGGGCTGCCTGTGAAGTAGAAAAGGTAGTTGAAAAATAGGTAAAGGCCGCCAAAAAAGTAGTAGCAGCACAAGCAACAAGGACCACCATGACGCAGGAGGAAGGACGTCATGACGTATCTACAGGACAAGGACCAGATACAGCAAAAGGCATGTACCTGAGCACAACATCCACTCAACTAAAATAGTCGCACATCACAGAGTGGTCTAGTCCATGAAATAAGGCCAAAGCTTCAAAATTGGACATTGAGCCCATTACATTGACAAAGGGTGACCTCTATGACATCAGTTACAGTGTTCGTGAGGTCACCCGAGAAGCACTCTAGGAAGTTATGACAGACTAATAGGCTACATTGGGGCCCCTAAGGGTGCAACTGCAGGAACTTCAAGCGCGGGCCCCCCAAGAAGGAACAGTCAACACCTAGGATGCCACAGGTGCATCAGCAGCGGAGCAACTATTGCGTGCAAGAATGTACAACACTATAACACTGCCGGAAGGAGCGCTAACAGCGGAAAGAGAGGAGGATCGAGCCACGATGGGTAGGATCAAGGGACTTGGCCTAAACCTAGCTGCCCTTCTGTGGGATACATGATATCAACTACAGAATGGAGCAACCATAGAACTCTGCACTAGGGAACGATGCATAGTGAAGATGCTCAGGGAACAGAGAATCAACATTGAGCAACTTAGTCTCCAATGCGATGAGGTGCTTGAGCATAAGCAAAAGTTGGACAAAATGGTAGAGGAAGCATGTCACTGCATTACAGAGCTAGAAATTGCGATAGACCTTCTAGTTGGAGTGGGAATCCACAAATTTCCCAATGGATTCTGTGAGGCAAAAGAGGAAGCAACGAGGATACAGCTGGACCTCAATCTTCAGATTGCCATACTGCGATTAAAGGCGCAGTCCTCTACACCCCTGGAAGTTAGGGAATAGTGCATTGCAGGGAAAATTTTAAGAATCCCCCCTAAATTTACATGTATAATAAATGGGCGAATCTCCATGGTATATAGGAAAAATGGAAGGCAATTTTATCAATAATATGATATGTATATATAATTTTTTG
>APFE031140964.1:0-10741 GCA_000404065.3 Pinus taeda
ATATTTATACATGCCGAAGCATCCAATACCATGGACCAAAAACCATCGCGTCCAAAACCATGGACCGAAAACCATCGCGTCCAAAAAACATGTGCGAAAAACATGCACAAAACCATGGGTGGGTCCGCCCAACCTAACATAGGGTCCAAAACCAAAATTTTCCAGGGCGCTGCCCCGGACCCCATAAAATGGGGTTACGGGTACCCCTCAAACCCCCTGTTAACTATGTGGAAAGAATATAACACAACCCAACAAGGCTTGCATACGTCAATGGCAATTTTCTCGCTTTCGGTGACAGTTTGACATCACTGGCCTTCAACCGAAAGACTTTGTATGGTGTTCGACATCAAAACATTTATTCACACCACGAAGAATATATTGCAGTACCTTAAGAATCATTATCATTATCAGTGATCTCTCTCGCATCCGTTAATGGCTTACATCATTGGCTGGTAATTAGACGGTGTCTTCCCATGTTCGACTTCAGATCACATTTTGACATGGTTAGACTTGTATTTTAGGAGAGTACTAAATAATTTGTACAATGGCTTTACACAGATGGTCATCCTATCATGGGTCTATATCTGTAGGCGACTATCTATGTACATGTAATGAAAAGTTTATATGCTGAGTATGGGTATGCCTTCCCTCAACAATTCATGGAAAAAATCAAATCTCATGATATTATGTATTGTAATCAATGCAGGTCACCGTCTGCTTCATATCATCTCCGTCACATCGTAAATCATATCACTCAACATTATCATTTTCGACTTCATGCTTTAAGGGGCAATTGTTACAGGTCTATTTGGGCACATCACTCCCGACATTCAGATCAGCACAATTAGGGCTCATCAAACCCTAATTCAATTGTTACATGCCCTAAAAAAGTCATCACATTGAATGCTTCCTTCTATGAAAGTTTCTTGATCTAAAGCCTACTGAAATTCCTCCTTGGAACACCAGCGTAGCCTTGGTCAGGGGTAAATGCGCTACATAGCAGGGAGGCCCATTCTGGCCCATACTGCAGTGCACTTAGGCCCTCTTTGACATGCACTGGGTGAGATTGAGTGAAATTTGCATACGGTTCTAGGAGTATTCCTTGATTCTACATGATTCTAGAAGGATCCCATCTCTTATCTCCTCCTATGAGCTCGAAATTGGATAGGCTAAGGATCCATTAACCTCCTAACCTCTCATCCCTTGCTCCATGGAAACTAACTCCAAGTTTGGAAGGCCATTCAATACCCTCATTTATGACAAAACCACCTCCATTTCCTATAAATTCAACACTCATCATAGTGATCAGGAGGTTAGAATCTGAAGTTTGCAAGCAAATTCTATTGGTTTGAGAATTGAGTTCTGTCAAGCAATGACATGTTGCTGGATTGGTGTGCTTTTGACGTGGTGAGGGTTGGACTGAAGCTAGAGGAGTGACAGAGGACCGAATTGTATTGGGTGATACTCTTCCTTCTACATTAATAAAGAGTTTATTCCTTTTCTCATATTATTGTTCATATCTATGATGATTATGTGTTTCAATGTCTTCGATTCCATTGGATTATAGTAGGTAGATCATGTATGCTTTGATCATTTGTTGTTTCTGTTTCTCTTGATACAAGTAACAATTGAGCGAGTTTAGCTCAAGTGGGAGCAACAAGGGCGATTCAAAGGGATTAAGGAAGTGAAACACTACAAGTAAGTTCCTTCATCTCATCTTTCTACTATAGGAAAAGGTTAAACTACTTTCTTTTTGTTGTTCTAGGTGTAGCTTCCCACCTAGGCAAAATGTGTTTATCCGTAGATTCAAATTCCATATAACACTCATGACAAGCTCGAAGGATATCAAAAATTTCATCCTCCCTTACACAACGTTTGATCTGATGACCTGACCCAGTGTGATAGAGATTTCCTTCTATCCATGAGTATTTAGCACTTTGCTGAACAATCCTTTTCTTTTCCCTATAGGATAGGTGTTGGGCGATTTTTCCTACTGCAAGATAATTATCTATGTCTGCATACCACAGTGAATGAACTGAAATAGCAAAAATATATTCATCAGAAAAAGAATCTTCAATATGCATGCTTTCACTACCAACATTCAACCTAGAAAGAAAAACAACCACTACATTATCTTTCCCAGGTTTATCTAGGATAGTTATATCAAATTCCTATAACAATAATAACCACCATGTAATCCTACCATTATTGTCTGGTTTATTCATCAAAAAACGAATGGCAGAGTGGTCAATGTGTACAAAAACTTGATATCCTGTGATGTAGTGCCGAAATTTATTGATGGCATGCACTACTGCAAGGAATTCCTTCTCAGTCACTTAATTGAGTTCATTTGGAGTCAAATTTTTGCTTATATAATAAATGGAATATGGTTTCCTGTCCTCCATCTGGCTCAAAATAGCTCCTGCAACAGTATTAGATGCGTCCATAGTGATATGGAACAACAGATTCTAGTTCGGACCCGGAAAAACATGAGCTATTGATACACAGCCTTTTAATTTCACAAAGGCTTGCTCACATTTTCCTATCCATACAAACTTTGCATATTTCATAAGTAAAGAAAATAAAGGAGATACAATCTTTGAAATTTTTTCTATATACCTCCTATAGTACCCTGTATGACCCAAGAAACTATGTACCTCTTTATGTGTCTTGGGGATTGGGATTTTAAATATTACCTCTATCTTAGTAGGGTCTACCTTAATCCCGTTACCTTAAATAAGATGTCCCAACACGATCCCTTCATTCATCATCATGTGACATTTCTCTATACTCAAAGCAACATTAATCTTTTCGCACCGTTTTGATACTTTTTCCAAATTAACTAATGTTGTTTCAAAGGCATCCCCATAGGGTGTAAAGTCATCCATGAAAATTTCTAGACAGTCATTCAACAGATCTAAGAAAATTCCCAATATCGCCCTTTGGAAAGTTGTTGGTCCCTTATAGAGTCCAAAAGGAAGAACCTTATATGCGAAAGTTCCCAAGGGTAGGTAAAGATCGTTTTATAGAGGTCTTCCGGGGAAATATTTATTTGGTTATACCCACTAAACTCGTCTAAGAATGAGAAAATTTTCTTTCCAAACAGGGTATCAAGGACCTAGTCTATAAATGGCAAGGGGAAATGGTCCTTTTGAGTGGCTTTGTCAAGTTCTCTATAATCCACACAGACCCTTCACTTTCCATTCTTCTTGGGGACAATGACAAGCAGAGATACCCATTGACTATCATAAATGGGATAAATGAAGTTGGCATTCATAATTTTCTACAATTCTTCTTTTACTACCTCCTTTAATGCAGGGTTCATGGGTCACTACAGTTGTCTCATTAGATTACAACCATCCTTCAAATAGATGCAGTGAATGCATAGGCTAGGATGGATACCCTTCATATCGGTATAATCCCATGCAAATGCCTTTTTGTATTTTTGTAATGGTTGTAACAACAATCTGTTTTGCTCAGCGGTCAAGTTTGGATTGACATTAAGATATTTGCCTGGTTCTATTTCAATAGGGCTATTGTTAATACTTGGAGTTGTCTTCATCTGTTCAAGGCTCAAATATTCTACAACATCTTCCTCTCTCGAGTCTTCATTGGAAGTAACAAAAAGTGAATTACTAATAAAACCACTTATGATATCATCTTCTATTTCATTCTTAAATTATTGTGCCTTCCCGAGGGTGAGAAGTGGCTATAAGTGATCTTCCTCGGGTTCAAATTCATCCCACAAGGGGTTTCTCGAATCTGTGTCTGGTTTCACTAGGGGATAAAGGCTAGGATTCGTGGTGGCCTAGCCATTAGAAGTCATCATAGATCTAGACCTACATCCTATGAATGCATTTATCGTGGCTAGCCACGACCTTTGTAAGATTAAATGATTCCCCTCCAGGTTTGATTTATTTTGTAAAATTAGGAAGTTAGCAGGATATCACCAAGAATCTATTGTAATCATTACGTCTTCTAACATGTCCTTAGGTTTGAAACGGGACCTATCTACTAATTCCAACACCGTAGGTGTATGTCTTAGTCTGTGTAAGCCTAAGGTGATGAATAAACCTTTCATCATTACAATAATGGTTGCCCCTAAATCAATCATTATATTGTTAATGGGCTTGCCATCGATGTAAACAGTGACATTAGGATTCCCTAGATCATTGTATTTGGTTAAAAGGGACTGATCAATCATCATCTCGAACAACTCTCCCATCACATGAATAATAGCAGGGTCCTTAGGCTTCCTTCCAGGTTTTTTAACACACAAATCCCTCATTTATTTTTCATAGACAAGCACACCTCTAATAGCCTATAGTAGAGGAATTTGTATGTGTAAGTTTCTCAACTCCTTGAGAAAATCTGATTCTAGATGTGAAGTCATACCAGTTTCTGCTAGACTTCAAGGATATGTAGGGCCTTTAATTGTTATAGTCAAATAATTTGTTACAGGTGTATTAACTTTACTCGAACTGGTTATTATAGGCACAAAAACCCTTTCTGAATCAATTGTGTGAGAGCAACTTCAAAATCTGTAGGACCCCCCCTGGGTGACTCATATTCTTCTTTGGTTGTAACAAGGGAGGGATTTAGGTTAACCACTTTCCTTGACCGAAGATGGATTTAATTATACTTGACAAAAGTGAAACAATAAGTCTAAAAGGTAGTCGAAGGTTCAATTTTCTAGGTTTCCTTATTATTTAGGTTAGGGTTAGGTTACACAAGTAATTGGGGTCATATAGAAGGTGTAGCAATAGATGTTTGAAGAGGTGCTAGCTCTAACTGTTGTTGCACTGGTATTACAGGAGGAATTGGACCTAGGGAATTTCCTCTCCAATTCTGAGTCCAAGGATATGGTTTCGATAGAGGGCATTGGAAAGGTGATGAGGGAGACCACTGATTCCAAGGTGAAGGATATTGTGTCGGAGGAGGAACAGAGTACTGCCATGGAAATTGTTGAACATTATATGTATTACTCCGTGGATTGAAATAAGAGAAGTCTTGAGACATACCTGGGGTTATGGTTTCCAAGGTCTCCCGGATCCAATGAACTAGGAAGACTGAACCTCCTCGCTTGATTCCTTAAGCATCGATTTCAATCTAGCAAGCTCCGGGAAATGACCTATGGAATGCTCTAGATCAAAAATGTTGCACAAGTCGATTTTGTTTACCCTACATTACTTCCAGGAATGCTTGTCTTTGCATATCGGGAAGAACACAGCTAAAGCTGCATTAGCCTCGTCTTATTCTTTCTTGACTTGTATTGTCGTTATTTGAGATGACAGGGTACTGAGAAGATCAGTTTTAAGATTCTCGAACAAATTTTTGTTTTCCACCCTGGTTACACCATCGTTTGAAGATTTTTGTATCTGGGCAGTGGCATCTCGTACCATGCTTCTCCCCTTCGACAATCCTCTAGAGAATCTCAAACAAAGCTTTACTATCTCTGAAAATGGTTCCTGACATATGTCCCCCTTCCCTATTATATTCAAGGTATCAAGGCAGTCATCTCTCATTCCCCTTGTGAATATGGCCCTCAAGATTTCTTGATCTAAGTCACTATGCTTAGATCTCTGCAAATTGTAATGAAATCGCTCCACATAGTCCTCCAATATTTCTTCCTCCTTTTGTGTCATCCTAAATATTTCTTCCCTCTAATCCCTGGTTTTGCTATAATCCTGATACTTAGATAGGAATCTCTTTCATGTCACTCCATGTCTGAATAGTAGCAGAGCCAAATCCAATGAACCATCTCAATGTTGCTCCATTTAGAGTAACAGGGAATAATTTCAGACTCTGAGTATCTGAAATATAATCATAGCTCCTACACAAGACATCAAATTCAAACAAGAAGGTGTTAGGCTCTTCTACAGTCATCCCTTGAAAATATGGAAGAGATTACAAACGAATTTTTTTCATGGGAGCCTTGCCTCTAATATCCCGATTGGAAACTCAAAGGTGGTAATGGTGGCATCTGTTTTAGTGTTGTTGTCATTATTGTCCCCCATTGTTGATCATCCTGATCCTTGCTGTAACAAGTCTTCTTCAGACCATTTTGGTGACTATCTTGTGGGTGAATATTTGTTAATTGATAACTCCAGCTACTTTGGGGCTAGATGTTTCACTACTTTGCCTGAATTGGGATATTGATAAGTCAATGAATGTTTTTTGTCTTAGGCTCTTGGTGCTCTTGTTATACAGTACTTTGTCACACCTCCTGCACTTCGCTATGAAATACACTGAAGTGCCCGAAACATGATCATCATACAGTATACTCATCCATGTATACACCTCAGATCCCTCCTTTAACTTTGCTTGGAAAATCTCTGGAGCTTTCCCTAAATAAATGGCTCTTGAAACCCTAAAATGAGCGTCATCACCCTTATGAAGCTCAAACCCGCAATGATTGTCTGTTGTACCGTGTTAAGCCAATAATGGCATCACTCTATTCCTTTTCATACTCACGATGGTCTCAAAAAAGAAGTTTTCCCAAAGAGGATGAGAAGCTTCTTGATCTAGAAGCTTCTAGAGTGGTGAGCTGGAGGTGGTTTCGCATAGATGAGGTCGAATCCTCTTAATTTGACCTCTTAGTCTCATCCCTATGAGCTACCTCCTTGATATGTGGACCTAATCCTATCTTTGGAGGAGTCCTAACTCCCTCTCCCAGCCTATAAATTCCTCCTCTCCCATTTCCAAATGGTTGATCTATGTCCATTTGCACCCCTATGCTGAGCTTGTGCTTATAGGCTATTCATTAGACTTGGAGAAGGAGTGTTTGGAGAGTTTCTTGGCTTGGAATTGGCTTACCACTCAAGGAGAGCCTTTCAACATCAAGGATATGGTTGTAATCTTCCCTTTATTCTTTAAATAATAATACAACTGCTGGTTCATCTTCCCAAAATATATATGTTCATGTATGTATTAGCTTGGCATTCCTTGATCAGCTAAGTAGGTTATTATTGGATTTTCTATTGGTTTTGGCATGCTTTGTTGTCTCTTGATCACTTGTGCAAGTACATAAGCACTGAAAGAAGCAAGAAAAAGTCTATGACACAAGTAGATCAAGGATCTCAAGAAAGGAAATCAGAATAGCATCATAGCAAAGGTAGGCCATCTCTCTTGTTCTACTTTTCAATTATGATCTAGGAAGATGTCTAGTTTCTTGTCACTTGAGTTGCTAGACCCACTCATTGGGCTAGAGGGATCATCTCTGTCCGTAGAGAGGACTAACCTTGTCAACAAAATGGTGACTCCACTAGGAAGCCTATGACACTTTCCTTCCTTTCCTTCACCTTGTCTTTTGAGATTTTGATCCACCATTGATTTTTAGACTTCATTGCTTGTTTGTAGTCAGTGTCACTGTCTGGTAGATGCCTGAAGATTGTTAAATTGAGCATTTTTTGAAGATTTTGGATTTATTTTTCATTCTTCTCGACCATCACGAATTTGACCTCGGCACTCACGATGATATCGCGGGTTTTCTAGTTATAGTAGCAATGATCGCTACTTTCCTCCTGACAGGTGTGATGATTACATAAAATTAATAAATTTAGGGTTTTCTCTCTTATTTTCAGTTCTAAATGCTTTCTTCCTGTGATTTACCAATGTGTTCTTCATTGACTCTCCCATTGTCCGATTGCAATTGTCGTTTAACTTGGCTTCAATGTCCTTGAAGTTTTATTAGCCTTTTAGGGTTTGAGGTCTTCTAGCTCAACCTTCGTCCATTCGTTGGTCTTCCCATCATAAATCAGAGATCAATTACCTATGTTAAATAGTCTTTATGTGTTCAGACATACTTTGCATATCACTTTTTGGTTCTTGTGCCTTAAGTTGTTTTCATTAGTGGAAATTGTGAAAGTCACTTAAGGTTCATTTGACGAACGATAGATTACAAATCAATTGTCTCATTGGAATAAAAAAGAAGTATTTTCTTTGAAAATTTTCGTGTTTCGAAGTGAAAGTTAAAGTGTTATTCTTTTCATAGTTTTCGAATAATTTTGAGTTGCATTCAAATCATTGATGTAAAATAGATTTTCATATTTTTTGGCTTGCTTGCATTCTTTTTTTCTTTGCATTAGATTACATTAGTTTCATTTTGAGAAAGAGGAAAAGTCATCATTATATCTTAAGGAAATTTTGCTTTAAGATTTGTTTTGGCATTTTATTTTCTTATCATATGAAAGATTAGATTTCGTATTTTGCATTTAGAATTTGAAGATTGTCATGGATGCATTTTTACATTCGGTTTGATGCATGATTTGAGTGATCTTCTTCCCTACATAGATAACTTTCATTGAATTGAAGGATTTCATTTCATCATCTAGTTTGCATTTTAGGAATAGGTAACATCGTTAAGGCCTTGAAATTGATACATAATTACAAAATCAACTTTAAAATCTATCAATTAACCTAAGGAGCATTTGAAACATTATAGATCATATCTAGTGGTCAAGGTTAGATATGTGTTCCAGCATCTTAAAAACTTAGTGTTAGGACTCCATATTGTCTACTTTTGACCTCATATTTTGTTATGATGTTACCCTTTTTAGCCCATAAGTAGAAACCCTTGATATCATTTTGACCTCATCATTCCAAGGTATGAAGTAACTCTCCTCATTTGCTATATGTTTAATTATTCAACATATATTCATGTTATCTTTACAATTAATCTTTGGAAATTGGCTAAGTCACTGACAATTGATTGGAATTGTTCAAAGTCCATAGAATTATAATTCATAATTGTTGCAGCACCAGAAACAGCAACTGACTAAAGCAGGAAAAGTCTTAATTTGCAAAGGATGAAACAGTAATTGTCGAGCTGGGCAGTGACCGTCTGAAGCTGGCAGAACTATACTTGGCCGATGATGATATAGCATGATCAGCCAAACTTAGTCGCAGATGCTGGAACACCAGGAATAACATGAAGATCTTTAAGGAACAGTTGAGATTTACCAAATCGACAACAGCAGCGGAACAGCCAAGGATAGTACAAGGACCCCGAGGAGATAGACGAAGACTACCAGTTTTGCAACAGCGAAAGGATCCAATTAAACAAAGGACGACAAAGATATAAATTGTTGTAACAGTATGCTGTAACAGGAATTAATTTCCTATTTTTTTGTAGAGAAGGATAAAACTGAATGAATAATGACAATCTATTGTAATAGATGTCTCCTCTATAAAGAGGAGACATCTACAGTTGAAAGCTAGCAAGATATAACGGAAGTATTGTAGTGCAGAGAAAGTCTGAACTTTGGTCGTAATTGGACTTTTTGGCAGATGAATAAAGAACTATTCTGAGCCTTTTAACTTAGCATTTGTGTTCAGGGGAATCTTGTGAGAGGGACAGGGCCCACCTTCTTCACAAGATTCATCCATTTCTTTCCTGTTAAGTGTGTGTGTGATTTCTGTACATTTTTAACCTTGCTTCTAATATTTCCTTTTTGTTGATGCTCTGTTCCCTTGATCGATTGGCGCCGTGAGAAGTGTGTCACTGGTGATTAGGATTTTTCAGTGTGTATTGGCAACTGGTCATAGAGGCAGGTGTTGAACATCCTTATTCTGAGGACAGGGTCCTGGTCCTGTATTACAACAACCATTATTTCTTTCTGCAGATTTGTTACCATTAATTAATTTCCTTTCATCTCTGCAATAGTTTATAACTACTGTAACACAGAGTAAGGGTTTGATAGGAAGTAGATCTGTTTATACTACAGCCTTTAATGCTTTTAGAATTAAGTGCATATAGTACGAGGTCACCTTTGAAACAAAAGGACTTTCCCGAGTTGACAATTTAATGTGGTACTTGACTGTTTAATCGATAAACAATTCGAGCAGCCAACATTTTGGCGCTGTTGCCGGGGAAGGCGACTAAAAGATTTTAGAGGCATTAATGATTTTCCTTTAGAATAACAGGTGCATGAGAGGACACAAGAAATCTAACTTCACAGGCGGTAAGGGCACAGGAGGAGGAAGAAAAACTTTCATTGACGAGATCATTTCAAAGGCCGAGACATCCCAGAGAACAAGTTCCCGAAGGCCTCAGATCCAGTATTCCTCCCAAACAGATCACCAGACGGAGGAAGTACTAGGACCTGAAAGGAAGCTGGAAACACCAGAGCACGTTGAGGAACCAGTAGAAGAACCTGAAGAAACAGAAGATACTGAAGACAGAGCAAGCGATTCAGGGAAAATAATAATGGAGGATAATAGAGCAGAAGGAAGGGGGGAAAATTCACTCTCCACCCTAGAATTTCCTATTGGGGATCTCCCAAGAGGAGCAATCCCTATGAAGAATATTCCACCTGCAGCATTGCCTAATTTTCATGGGTTATCCTCTGAAGATCCTGATGAGTTCCTCTTTGAATTTGATATACTGTGTAGGAGTTATGATTATGTAACTCTTGCTAAGAAGTTAAAACTGTTTCCAGCAACACTGAAAGGGAACGCGTTAAGATGGTTTATGAGCTTAGGGGCTCAGGTAATCACTACATGGGGTCAGATGAAAGAAAGTTTTCTAACTAAATATCAGGATTACTGTCGAACAAG
Source organism: Pinus taeda (assembly GCA_000404065.3). Taxonomy (NCBI): domain Eukaryota; kingdom Viridiplantae; phylum Streptophyta; class Pinopsida; order Pinales; family Pinaceae; genus Pinus; species Pinus taeda. Next base: position 10,558 of record APFE031140964.1, read on the forward strand.
AGAAAGGAAGGAAGAATTGTTTAAAATGGTCCAGAAAGAGGACGAGAATCTGGAGGACTTTGTAGAGAGATTGCAGTATAATCTGTAGCGATCAGATCATTCGACTATGAGTAAGGATATTCTGAAGACAATACTGCTAAAAGGAGTACGAGATGACTGCCTGGATATGCTAAATATGCTTGGA
>APFE031140964.1:25828-36445 GCA_000404065.3 Pinus taeda
ACCTGCGTATATCTCTTTCTTGTCCTGCTGTACTGAGATCTGTCCTCTGATTAAGTTGCCATCACCTGTACCAACCTCTGAGCACCTGTACCAACCTCTGAGCACCGGTACCAACCTCTGAGTGAGTTGCCAATAAGGACAACACTTGAAACATAATGCCAACAGCTTCTACACAAGAACCAGCTGCTGAAAAATATAAAGTAGACACCCAAGGTGATATTGGGCAAGTGGTTGTTACACAAGAACCTGCCACTGACCCAATAGGTGACACACAAGAACCACTTGTTGGGGATGCAAATGATCAAATGGATGCGGAACAAGAATCCCTTCCTCCGTTAGAGCCTGTAGATACACAAGCTCCACCTACCATAGCCTCCCTGCAGGAAGAAATTGAGTTTCTAAAATCTCAAATTAAGGATTATCAGCAGGAGATAATAATGGTTAAGGAAGCCTATCAGAATGAATATAATCTTCACTTCTTAGGACGGGTAGCTTCTGTAACAGAAAAGAGTCAATACAATGAGTATATGTGCAGTGAGTGTGGTGAGCTGTACACTCAAGCAGGATATAAGATAGTCCAGGTTCCAATGACCGAAGCTAATCCACAGCCCTCTGCTACTGGAATTAAAACAGAACAACCTGCTGTTAGACAAGAACCAGCAGGAGTGGCAACAGAAGAAACAGAACGACCTGTTGTTACACAAGAACCAGCAGGAGTTGCAGGAGAAACAGAACAACCTGCTGTTACACAAGAACCAGCAGGAGTTGCAGGAGAAACAGAACAACCTGCTCTTACACAAGAACCAATAGGAGTTGTAGGAGAAACAGAACAACCTGCTGTTACACAAGAACCAACAGGAGTTGCAGGAGAAGAAATAGAACAACCTGCTATTACACAAGAACCAGCAGGTTTTCTAAGAATTGTAAAAGAAGAAACACAGCAACCTGCTGTCACACAAGAACCAACAGGTTTTTCAAGAGTTGTGGAGGAAGACATAGAACCACCGCGGGCCACCCAAACTACTATAGAACATAAATCCTTTTCTGACGCCTATGTACAGACTGAAGCTCCCTGTGTCAATGATGCTCACACGGAGACCTCTAGTTTTCAACAACTAAAGGACACATGGAAAACAGAATACAAGCTTTCACAAGGGAAGGCATTCCAACAGCAAAAGTAAACTTGGTTCATCTATGCATACAGAAATTGGGATGCACTTGAACAGTCTTGAGCTCAACATAAAGAAAATAAGGAAGTAAAAGTTAGTCTATCCCACGCCTTCGATCTGGTTCAGAGGGTACTGGCTACAAGAAAACCCTCTTTCAATTATGCAGTATTCTTGAGAGAACGGTTGGCATTCTTGCAAATAAAGGCAATTAGAGATGGAAGACCCTACCAAGTTGATACACCTGATCAATTTATTGAAACATTCAGAGAAGCACCAAATAATGATCAAAATTTGCTCTATGAACTCTATCTTCACAATGAGGCCATGCCTGAAGATAGAGCGATGAATATACTTCCTATTGTTGGTGATATCCAAATAAGAGCCTTCATCTCTTTTCTAGCCAATCAACTGACTTGGAAAAATGCCTATATGTCAGCAACACATAATGAGCAGAACTGCCCCCTTTGGATTTGAAATGAACCACAGAATGTAGCTACCTTCATTGCAAAGCATTGAAAAAATTTAAGTAATCCAGAGTTGGTTGATCATATGAGGAAGCTACAGGCAGCGGTCTTGCAGGACTGCCAGCATTATGTAAAAACAAAAGGGGCACTGGCCATCAAAGCAAACAAGTTATTTTGGGAACATTGTCCCAAAGAGAGACAGGAATATCATCCTTACAATCCCCTCAATCTTTAGGTAGCAATTTCACGCATACCTTATTATGTCAAATGTATGGAAAACTATGCTGAGAGGTGGATTGGCTACCATTTTCATTTCCCTCTCTTGTGGTTTCTTGGTTAGCAATATAAGGCTCATTACAAACTGACCAAAAAGGAGGAGGTGAGGTAGCAGTATGGCAGCAATTACAGAGTGTCCAGGGATTCAGAAGAAGGTCTGATAAAACCTTCTTTAGCTACTGTATCAGCAACTTACATTGTTCATCCCAGTACTCCGACTCAGATTCAGAGTAAACGTTGCATGAGGACATGCAACCCTTTCAGTTGGAGGGGATGTTAGGACTCCATATTGCCTACTTTTCACCTCATATTTTGTTATGATGTTACCATTTTTAGCCCATAAGTAGAAACCCTTGATATCATTTTGACCTCATCATTCCAAGGTATGAAGTAACTCTCCTCATTTGCTATATGTTTAATTATTCAACACATATTCATGTTATCTTTACAATTAATCTTTGGAAATTGGCTAAGTCGCTGACAATTGATTGGAACTGTTCAAAGTCCACAGAATTGTAATTCGCAGTTGCTGCAACACCAGAAACAACAACTGACTAAAGCAGGAAAAGTCTTAATTTGCAAAGGATGAAACAGTAATTGTCGAGCTAGGCAGTAACCGTCTGAAGCTGGCAGAACTATACTTGGCCGATGATGATATAGCACGATAAGCCAAACTTAGTTGCAGATGCTGGAACACCAAGAACAGCATGAAGAGCTTTAAGGAACAGTTGAGATTTACCAAATCGACAACAACAGCGGAACAACGAAGGATAGTACAAGGACCCCGAGGAGATAGACGAAGACTACCAGTTTTGCAACAGTGGAAGGATCCAAATAAACAAAGGACGACAAAGATATACATTGTTGTAACAGTATGCTGTAACAGGAATTAATTTCCTATTTTTTTGTACATAAGGATCAAAATGAATGAATAATGACAATATATTGTAATAGATGTCTCCTCTATAAAGAGGAGACGTCTACAGTTGAAAGCTAGCAAGATATAACGAAAGTATTGTAGTGCAAAGCAAGTCTGAACTTTGGTCGTAATTGGACTTTTTGGCAGATGAATAAAGCACTGTTTTGAGCCTTTTAACTTAGCATCTGTGTTCAGGGGAATCTTGTGAGAGGGATAGGGCCCACCTTCTTCACAAGATTCACCCATTTCTTTCCTGTTAAGTGTGTGTGTGATTTCTGTACATTTTTAGCCTTGCTTCTGATATTTCCTTTTTGCTGATGCTCCGTTCCCTTGATCGATTGGCGCCGTGAGAAGTGTGTCACCGGTGATTAGGATTTTTCAGTGTGTATTGGCAACTGGTCACAGAGGCAAGTGTTGAACATCCTTATTCTGAGGACAGGGTCCTGGTCCTCTGTTACAACGGCCATTATTTCTTTCTGCAGATTTGTTACCATTAATTAATTTCCTTTCATCTCTGCAATAGTTTATAACTGTTGTAACATAGAGTAAGGGTTTGATAGGAAGTAGATCTGTTTATACTACAGCCTTTAATGCTTTTAGAATTAAGTTCATATAGTGCGAGGTCACCTTTGAAACAAAAGGACTCTCCCGGGTTGACAATTTAATGTGGTACTCGATTGTTTAATTGATAAACAATTCGAGCAGCCAACACTTAGCAGCTGTCGTTCGCTTCGGCATTAGACAATGCTAGCATGGATTTTTGCTCCCCGTACCATCGTGTATATAAACAAAGACCCCCATAGGTTGCAAACCTTTATCTGTAGGAAGCCAAGTCTTCCACCCTGTAAACGTGATATACCGAACACATCATTCAGGGAGATTGCCTGCATGTACGTCAAGTCCTTGGTAGATTTATTTGTTGAGGTGTATATTGTAGTTCACAGTTACTTGGTACTCCTTTTACCTAGATTCATTTGAGTAATCATTTGATCTTTTCTGACTCTTTAAATTTGAAACGATCATCGAACAACTTGTCCTTTCAAGCTCGCAAAACTATTGAAAGCGACTAGAGTCACCTTTTCGCCCTTTTCTCGACTCTTAAAAGATGAAAAGGCAATGTTTTTGTTTCTAAAATATAATTGCCCATGATAAACATATCGATCCCAAGCAGTTGCTTCTTATACCAAATTGAGTAATTTCTTGATAATTTCAAGCTTTCTAAAGCCCTAAACAAATCTTTCGTTTTCTTTCTTACAGTTGAGGGGAAGCCATCGTGGCTGAACCATCGAATCCATCTCATAGTTCCCCTTCGTTGTCTGATACTGAAGGGTCCTCCCAAGGAGTTCATCTGAAACTTCCTCAGTCACTTGAGGATCAAGGTCTTGAACTTGGAATTGTTCTGAGTATCCAACCTTTGTCTTCTCATCCGCCTCCATCAGATTCCTGGTCACCTCAAGAATCTAATCTAGATTCCTCTGATAATCCTATTCAGATAGTTGCGAGCACGTAAAGTCTTGAAAGTCCACAAAGGGTTGTTTATCTGTTCACCGAACCCATTGTTCGATCCTATTGTGATATCTCCTCAGTGTCCTTACAGTCTATATGATCGACCTCATATTCCCCCATTTAGCGACAAATCAACTTATGCACTGTGTCTTCTACAAAAACTTTGGTGTGACCGCCTTGGAGCCAAGGAAGTGGCTGAAAGGCGTGGATAAGGCAGGAACGCTAAAGCTACTATGGGTGCCGCACTACAACCATGCACCCATCACCATGATAGTGATCAAGCAACTGTTGTGCTTGGTGCACGATGGGTGTTTGTGGCTAGAAGAGTCGATACCCATCACTGACATGCTGATCCATAGGATCACTCGGTTGCCACACTCAGGAGAAAATCCGGCCATGGCATTTGGCAGCAAGATAGGTGAGCGCGACCTCGCTGAAGCAATGAAGGATAAGTTTAAGCCAACAAAGAAGTCATGTGGCTATGCCATCATAAGTATAACTGACCCCACGGTCAAGGTCACCACTCAGATCTTGGCAGGAAAGATCCTGAGAAAGTGTCGCACTGACGAAGTGTCGGCACCAGTAGTAGCCTCAGTGTCCCAGTGTGCCGAGGATATACAGTTTAACTAAGTGCGCTACCTATACCACAAGTTACTCGTGAACTATAGAGAGACGCAAGATCATAGCAAAACGTTTCACCATGCATGACTGTTGCTGTCCATAGGACTCGTCGCGTGGGAGTTACCAGAGGATAGTCAGTTTCCTCCAGTCGTGAAGGATTTGATGGAAGTCGTGAAGTTCACTTCACTCTAGGCTACGAAGGACCCTCAAAGGGTCAAGGACAGCAAGATCTTTTGGATCTTGATGGAGATGAGTATCCACATGGCCATCAACCACAAACCGCGGTTATTGCCAACAATTTTTTATCAGCTGACAAAGTATGTGAAATTCAAGGGGAACTTCCACCATGTCTCCATGCGCACGCAAAAGGATCCTGAACAGAAGTGGTATGAGCTGCCATACCTGGCCACAGACAACGTGATCGCAGCAGTCCTCGACCGCCGACCGGTAGATTGGCGCACTTCTTCGAACTTGACAACTGGCTCTAGCAAGTCCACTGCACATCGAAACAAGGAAGAGGCCAAGCTGAAGATGGAACAATTGGCCACGAAGAGAAAGAAGGAGGCTGAGGACAAGGCCAAGGTAGAGCGCACTACCACAAAGTAGACAGGAGGACAGGAGGAAGAAGAGGATCGCGGGTCTGACAAGAGTCAGAAGTCACCTTCCCCGGAGACAAAGGAGGAGGAACAACAGTTGAAGAAGAGAGGAGCGGACCCGAAGACTACTCCCTTATGAATTAAGTGCAACAGGGATCTGGTGAAAGTAGGGCTGCAGAAAATGTGTAAGGCCAGCAAAACATCTATCGATCCAATCACCTTGACAGAAGGTGACTTGAACGATATTGCCTATGCGGTGCGGGATGCCACCACGGAACTGCTGCAATAGTTCGAGTGGCAGCAAAAACAAGCCTTGGGCACCATTCAGACGGGTGTGCGCGAGATGCAGATCCAAGCGTCGTAGGTACATACCAGTGTGTGTCGGAGCAGCGCGGCATCAACTAGTTTGGCACCTGGCACCATAGAAGTGGCAGGAATGGTGTGCACACTGGATCCCTGGGTAATAGCACTGCTGAATGGAGCACTGACTACAGAGAAAAAAGCTGACAAGCCCGATGTCAGTGCCCTCAAGGGGTGGGACTCAATTTGGCCACGCTTCCAAGTGAATCCCTTCACACTTTGCAGGATGGTGTGATCGAGGAACTTCGGGCCCGCGAACAGCACACGCTTCACGTTATCAGTGAGAAGAAGGTGAACAATGCTTAGATGGCTACACAGAAAAATTCTGCTATTGATCTCGTTAGGGCCATCACGAACAAGAACGAGCGCATGGCCAAGGTAGTGGCTCAGACATGCAAGTTTGTCCCAAAGCTGGACATTCCTGAAGATGAGCCAGTGGATGTGTGGATTCGGAAGCTCACTGCCAGAGTGCACAAAGAAAGAACATAGTTGGCGAAGGTTCAGTTTGACCTCAACCTCAAGATTGCAAAACTACAGTTGAAAGCCCAACCTTCAACTCCGCCAGAAGTCAAAGAGAAACACGAGGCAACTGTGAAGGACATCATGGTAGCAATAGATAGCACAGTAAGGGATTGCATTGCACTCTTCGAGCAGTCGCTCGAAGTAGTCACCAGCTTGCAAGAGGATCCCAATGCGCAGAGGATTAAACAAAGGTGCGTGAGCTGTAGCAATGATACGACGAGGTTAAAGCGATCGCGCGCACTGTCACCATTACCCAAAGACTAGCAAAGTTGTAGGAAGCAAAGGTGCTGAAAGAGCAGGTGGACGCAAGATAGCACGAGGAAGCAGTGCTGAAGGCTCACTTGAAGCCTTAGCTCGACGACACATATGTGCTCAGAGCCACCATCGAAGGAAAGTTGGCTAGTCTGTAGGAGATGCAGCCAAAGGTACAGGCAGATAGCACAAGGCTAGCATCGGAGCAGCTGGTCGAGTAGATGAAGTAGGCGGCAACACAGTGCACCGCCAAGGTCACAGTAGTCCAAGTGGATTTGGGAGGTCTTCGCAACAAGATCTTCGTGCTAGCAAAGTGACTCGAAGGCGAGTCGCCATGTTTGTGTTGGGGGCCTATTGGGAACGAGTTCCCCTAAGAGTCATTTTTTTGTTAAAAGCCTAAGTTTTGGGGCATAAAGCCCAAATTTTATATAAAGAATGTAAAATCTCCGCATTTTGTGGTCGCGGAGCACGAAGATGTAAAGAGTCACTAAGGGATTTTCGCTCTTCTTTTGTATAAGTCATGTCGGCTTTAGAGATCTACACATGATCTGCAAACCAGGGAATTATATAAAAAGAAGTGCTGCTAGAAGAGTCTCTTAGTAGTTCTTAATAGAATCTTAGGAGGGAAGTAAGTTTGAAGAGCTAAGAGTGAAATTCTTAGTGTAGGAAAGAGGCTTTGCAACTAAGTGTGCAAAGGCCTAAGGTAGAAGTCTGGAGCTGAGTGCGTGGACCCCTGCAGCTGTGTGCGCAGGGAGGTTGGAGCCTATAATGGAGATTTGAATCATTAATAAAGAGAAGTATTCTAAAATTCCTGTGTATTTTACTTCTGTTAAATGCATGCAATTATGGTATGTTGAACACTAGGTTTATGTTTAATTGCTATTCTGATGCGCGAATCTATATGTTTCCCTATGTTATATGAACGCAAGTAGAGATATATGTTTACGGGAAGATCATCATATTTGCATGTTAAAGTTGGCGAATACTTAAGATAATTTGGATAATTATACTGTAAAGTAGTAATAGAAGCACGTAAGTGCCTGAACCACCTGTTAGGATTGCGCGAAGACCAATCGTAGACCTTCGTGGGGCTCCAAAATACGAACAGGAAAGTATCGATAAGCCCTAGGGCTTATTGATTTGCGCGAAAACAGAAGTTACCGTATAAAGCCGACATCACAACCATCTCAGGGTGTGGAAATTTGGTTCCTGCATCCCCCCATACTACTTCGGGTGAGACTTCGGTCATCACTCTGCGGGCTGATTCCGAAAGGGCTAGTAGTGTAGGGATTTACTTGGCTGACTAATGTTGAACCTAGGTCAGGGCCCATCAAGCCAACACAATAGGTATAAAGTTAAGCAAGGATGATGAAGAATCAGATGTAAATCCAACTCTATTCAAAAGATTGGTTGGCAGCCTCATGTATCTCACAGCTATAAGACTAGATATTATGCAAGGAGTGAGTTTGATTTCCATATTTATGGAGACTCCAAAAGACACACATTGGAGTGCAAGAAAAAGAATTCTGAGATACATAGCAAGAACTAGAGATTGTGGCATAATGTATGCAAGCACAAAAAGGAAGGATTTGATTGGATACATAAATAGTGATTTTGCAGGAAGTTTGGATGATAGGAAGAGCACTTATAGTTTTGTGTTCCACTTGTTTCAGGTGTGATTTCATGGGCATCTAAGAAGGAGCCCATTGTGACACTTTCGTTAATAGAAACAAAATATGTAGCAACAACATCAACAACATGTCCAGCAGTGTGGTTAAGAAGAGTATTTGATGAACTCAAGCAGAAACAACAAGGATCAACAACAATATATTGTGACAACACCTTAGCGATTGCACTATCCAAGAATAGTGTGATTCATCAGAAGAGCAAGCATATTGATACTAGATATCACTTTATTAGAGAACTTGTGAGCAATGGAGAATTTCACTTGAAGCCTTGTAAATCTAGTGATCAATTCGCTGATATATTTACTAAGTCATTAGCACAAAATGTGTTTGAGTTTCAGAAAAGAAACTTGGCTATTGTAAGCCTAGTTGAGACATAGACCAGTAGGGATGTTTGAGTTGTTATGAGTCATGTTTTAGTTTAGCGGTCGTAATTAAGGGGGAGTGTTAAAATAAGCTAATTACTTCGCATGAGGAATTGGCTAAAATTAGAGAGTCAATTAAGTGAATGTTGAGGATTAAGTGTTGAGTGTTAGAGTGTTGAGTCAAGTCAAGTGATAGATGACTTTTAGTGTGTGGTTGCATGTCAAGATATTTTAGTCAAGTCGCTTGTTGGAGGTTAAATACCCTTCACTGGGTTCATTGTAAGTATAAAGTTTTGTGTGATCAATAGAAAAACCTCAACTCTTATGTTTTGTGTGTGAATTTGTGTTTCGTCTCCTCTACCTTTCCAAAAATTTTATCAAAATTTTACTAAAATTCAAGGGATAAAACCAATTTAGTTAAACTAGGGCATTCACTTCACGTTGTATAGCCGTGAAAACCCGTTCAAACATGACTTTCAAAAAACCCCGAATTTACTGTATTGACCGGTGGAAAACGAGTGGAAACATGAATGTTGAAATAGCGCGCTATTTATTTTATTGGCCCATGGAAAATGCATGGAAACATTATGCTTGCGCGATTTATTTTATTAGCACGTGGAAAATGCATGGAAACATGACCCTGGATCTCTCAGTGGGTTTATAGATCTCTCCGTGGTTTAATGTTCTCCAGTTGTATGAAAGTGAATGTAAACCCCAACGAAAAAAAACGAAATATTTTTATTGGAAATAATCACAGAAGGCCAAAGAAACAATGCACCTGGATATAAGGGTAGTCAGTTTTTCTAATATGGGCTGTGATTCAAATTCTTCGATCAGTTTTAAAGAAAATCTTAAATTGGGATTCTTCGATCAGTTTTAAATAAATATTAAATTGTGGTGATAATTGGGATGATTATTTATTATATTGTTTTTATATGAGCGATAGTGAATATATGACCGACGGTGGGTGGAATAAATATTAAACTGGGATGATTATTTCTTATATTGGTTATGCTTATATTTGTGATAGTGGATATATGAGCGACAGTGGGTGGACGGTGTGGTAATTATAAGTTGAGACTATAAATGATATAAATATTTATTTTTATTTTTATTTATAATAGGTTGTGATTCAAATTTTTCGATCTGTTTTAAATAAATATTTTAATTGTGATGATTATTTATTATAGGAGTACTCTAAGGAAGTGGAGGAATTGTCTGGACGCTCAAAAGTGAGCAGTAAAATTTCAAAAAATCTTGTAGATGCAGTGTTTGAATTATATTTTTGATGGTGGGATTCAGTGCCATAATAACGTCTAGAGCACCTAAAATTATGAATTTTAACAACTTTTACTTCGATTTACAAAAATCCCGGCCAAAATTTTTCAAAATATGGCCGGAATTTCCATAACTTTGAGCAAAAAACATAATTTTTAGACTACCACTTTATGATATAGTTTAGGACTTATGAGTGATAGTGGATATTATAGTGGGTGGAGGGTGTGGTAATTATAAGTTGACGATATAAATATTTTTTACTTTTATTTATAATGGCTTTTCACATTTTTTAATTTTATTCATAATGGCTTTAACATAGGTTTCCCTTGGGTTTGGTAGGTTTTCAGTGTCAAAGAGGATAAGGTCAAGATGATAAAATTGGTCACTTTCGATGAGAAAGAAAAGGTGATGAGTTATAATCTTTAACAATAGGTATGAATAATTTAATCAATTTATTAGAAAAAATATTAAGCAAAGTCTTTTGATAGAAATCACATAAGAAATTTTTTTGGCCAACCTGTTTCAAACCAACAAGTGTGGTTCATCATCAGGACTAGATGAAGAGGCAGACCATGGCAAAGGCTTAAATAGAGAGCAATGTAGA
>APFE031140964.1:38836-56674 GCA_000404065.3 Pinus taeda
TAAAGATCTCGCGTCTTTGAAGTAGGGAAGGAGGTTAATACATACTCTAGCCCCTTTTGATTTTGAACTTATGATTTCTTAAAAGAAAACACATGTTCTTAATTATTAGACTTACTAAAATTACCTATAATAAAATATTTAAATCTGGTAAAAATTAAATTCATAATATACCCTCATAAATAACTATTCATATAACTCTGGGAAAAATTTACTGGTATGGTGTGTCAACTTCCACACCATATGCACACAGAAATAAGGGTTGTGAAAACGCGTTAAAACTGGCTGAAACCGCTTTCAAAATCGAGTTCCATTGGCCCTCTCAAATGCCTTGTGCTTTTACCGACAGTAGAGCGACTTCCGCATTATATTTTTTGTCGTCATTACATGCACGCGCGAGTAGTAGTTCGTATTTTGTCGTTCAACAAAGATGAAAGCTAAAGTTCCAACAGTCCGGGGCCTACCAGGTCTAGATCTTCTTAGTTACTTCTGATGGTGTCAGGTAGTGCACGATAATCACTTGGGACAAATCACTTTACCCAGACACACAAATTTGTCGTTGTTCAACTATCTGGGCTTTACCCGGTGTACAATTTATCATTAAGTTGCATACTATATTCATTTCCCGCTAATGCAGGTTTGGAATTTCAAATCTTTTCTGACCGTCAAATGAAAATTTGATGACATTTTTATTTTTATTTTTGGTATTTTTATTTTCATAATAATAAAATGGTTATATTTAAAATAATTAATTGTGAATAAAAAAGTTATTTTTTTTTTTAATTTATTATTTTTATAATTATACTAATTTTAATTAACAAATTAATTTTTTGATTATGCAATTAAGCAATTGGTAAAACTCTATTGATTACAATATTTACAACTACTAAAAATTTTGAACTAAACATAAAAAAAGGTTTTATAGGATTGGATTTTCTACCCTCACAATGCAGAATTGCAAATAAAAAAATACCTCAAATTGCATAGAATTTGCAATATCTCTTTAGTTGAATTGAGGCTTCTGTGATCCATAACAATTATTAAGAAGAATTTCAGCGTAAATCACATAGAGAAAACCTTTGTCGACGCATTTCGAACCAACTAGTGCAGTTCATCGTCAAGACAAGTTGAGGAGTCAGATCATGGTTGCGAATTATATAGGGAGAGCAGATCATCCAAACGGCTAGGTTGACTGAGTTGACTATCAACGACTATCCAAAACGGCTAGATTGATGAAAAAGAAGTCAATCCTCGGCCATTAAATTCACCATGGAAAAAGAAGTCAATGGTTGCCTCCCCTTCTTGGATATTCTTATTTCTAAGAATAATGATGGTTCCCTCTCCCACTCAGTGTTCCGAAAGAAAACGCATACTGAGCAGTATCTTCTTGTCGATTCCCATCATTTCCCCGCTCAAAAATTGGGGGTTCTTAACACCCTCGCTACTCGTGCCCTTTGGATTTCTGATAATAAGAGCTTCGATAAGGAAAAATCCCATCTCCTTAATGTCTTCGTGGAGAATGGCTATAGTAGGCGCCTAGGTCAGAAGGTTTTCCTTAAAGCCTCTAAGAACGCCTGCTAGGTGTCCATCTTCCCTATGTCCAGGCAACCACAGACAAGATTGCTCGGATCCTTAAGAAGTATAATATTCCCTCAACCTTTAGGCCCCTCAACACCATTAGTAAATCCCTCCGATCGGTGAAAGATCCCATTGACCCTAAGGACATGAAGGGTGTCTACTTGATCCCCTGTTCTTGTGGGACCCCCTATATCGGGGAAACTGGGCGCTCCATCCATCAAAGGTTAAATGAACATGTAGCTGACCTAAGACATGGGAGAACCAAGTCTTCAGCGTTAGCAGAGCATGCGGAAAAGACCAAGCATCATGTTTGTATTGAGGAGGCCAAGGTTATTACCAAGGTTGCTCAATTCCATCACCGTAAATTCAGCGAAGCGATTGAAATTGAAAAAAGGCCTATCAATCTTAATAGGGATGATGGTTGGAAGATCAGTTGTTGCTGGATCCCTGCCCTTTCTTCTTAGTCTTGTCGTTTTGTCCCCTTATTCCCTGGTTCCTTCTCCTTATAGCTGTCTTTTCCTTCCACCTAGGGTTCTCCTTTTTGATATTTTTTTATTATTGTCCTGTTCTTGTCCTCCTTGTGGAAAATAAATAAATAAATTAATTAAATAATTAAAATTAATAAATAATAATAATAATAATAAATTTGATGCTCGTTTTAATTTTTACTATTTCCTTATCAAGATTTTATGAATATTATTATTCCTATTTGTACTAAGTTCTACCTTTACCAAATATAAATAAAAATAAAATGAAAATAGAAAATATATATTAAATTTTAAACCAATACTCATAACTTATTCCATTAAAATGAGTAAATAAATTAGTAAATTAATTAAATAAATAAATATTTTTTAATATATAAAGCAATTCCATTGACTAAATTAATTAGAATTAGGTAACTTATTATAATAATTAAAATAAAATAATTTAACATCCTATGATATAAACCCCCCCTTTTTCGTATATGATTAAATAGATTATAAATGAGTTAAATTAATAATTTGTTAACCTAAGAGAAGTATATTAATATGATAAATTAAAGGTAGTTATTTATTCTATTAATTTTTACTTATTAATTTTCATCAATCTAGCCATTTTGGATAGTCGTTGATGGTCAACCCAGTCAACCTAGCCATTTGGATGATCTGCTCTCCCTATATAATTGGCAGCCATGATCTGACTCCTCAACTTGTCTTAAGGATGAACCACACTAGTTGGTTCGAAACGCGTCAACAAAGGTTTTCTATATGTGATTTACGCCGAAATTCTTCTTAATAAATATCTCTTTAATTAGTTACTATAACTAGTTAGTTAATTAACATATTTAGTTAACTAAATGTATGGGAGGGTTAGTGCCAATTATTTTCATAGGTTGATTTCTAGTTTAAAAATTAGATATCTCTTACACAAATTCTCATTCATGATACAAATTCATTGATTCAAACATAGATTGTTTGCTTGAGGAAGCCTGACCCAGGTTCAACGTTATTTAGCCAAACAAATCCCTACACCACTGGCCCTTTCAGCATCAACCCATGGAGTGCGGACCGAAGTCTCACCCGAAGCAGTATGGGGGGGTGATGGAACCAAGTTTCCGCACCCTTGAGATGGTTATGATGTCATTTTTATCTCTTCTATCCCTGCCTTTGCGCAAGTGATTTCGCTCTAGGGCTTGTAAGACAAAACCTCTATTCTGGCCTCCAATACCTTTGTAAAAGTACACAATCGACCTTCACGCAACTCTAACCTGTTGCTCAGGTACTTTCGCGCTGCTATAGCAGCATGCCGTGCAGATTCCTCTATTATCCTAAGTGATGTGGTTATCATGTCAATTACTTAATGTTATCATCGTGTAAGCAGATATACGTGATTTTGTTCAATTATTCAATGTAACTCCAATCATTCGCGCACCATATAAGCATAATAAAGGAAATTCATACACAAGATATTCAAGCCCATTAACAGAATAAATACAAAGAGATTGCAGAATAACTCCTTTTATTGATATCTTTCAAGTATTACAGACTTTGTTCACCCTGCGCACACCGCTGCAGGGGTCCGCGCACTTAGTTGCGGACTTCTACCCTAGGCCTCTGTGCACTTAAATGCAAAGCCTCTATCTACGCTACAACCCAAGACTTAGACTTCTAGCTCTAAAGTTATGACTCTCTTCATCATGTTATCCGTGATTATTCTAACTACTTAGAGCTTAGCTCTTTTTATACAATCCCATGGTCCGGTAGATATCTTACAACCGACTTTATTTTACAAAACTAAGGGCAGACTACCCTTTGTGACACATAATACCTTCGCGCTCCGCGACGATAAAATGCAGAGTCTTTACAATAATATTACAAAAACTTAACTAAAACATGGGCTTTTAGCCCCAAAATTGCCCTTGGGGCATCCCGCTCCCAACAGGCCCCCAACACAAACACCGTGACTCACCCTCGAGTCACTTGGCAAGCACGATGACCTTTGCGTAAAGCCCATCCAGCTCGACCCTGATGACACAACTTTGGTTGTGCACTGAGCTGCCACCTGCTTCGCGTCTTCCACTATCTGCTCAGTCACTGCTCCTGCGTTGTTAGCCTAAAGCTTTTGTTGCATCGCTTGCATAGTCACAAGCTTGCCTTCAATATATCTTGTCGCTGCATAATCTTCCTCTGGTCAGGGCTTAAGTCATGCCTTCAGCATTGGTTCCTTGTGCAACGCTACGTCCACCTGTTCCTTCAGCTACTTGGCTTCCTGCAGCTTGGCTAACTGTTGTGTCAGCGCGACGGTTCGTGTTGTGCCCTTCACTTCGTTATATCGTTGTTGGAGTTCACGCGCTTCTGTCTCGAGCCTATGGATGTTTGGGTCCTCCTACAAGCTGATCAGGACCTCAAACAACTATTCAAACAACTGAGTGCAGTCTGCTACTGCACTCTCCACTATCGTGACTGCTTCTTTGACAGTGGCTACCCACTGTTCCTTTACCTATGGTGGCATTGAATGTTGAGCCCTCAACTAAAGCTCTGTAATCTACAAGTTCAACTCCAACTAAACCCACGCCATCTCCATTTGAGTGTCACACACATCTGTGGCCAATTTATGGATGTGAACCTTGACTGGCTCCTCCTCCAGAATGGCCAATTCCAGGACCATTCTACAGGTCCCTCCATGACTTGTATAATCTTATGTCTCTGGCTAGTCGCCTCGGCCTCGGCGGCGATGGTAGCATCCCTCTGTAAGGCCATCTTCTCATTATTGATTCTCTGCTCATTGATCACTTGGAGGGCGCAGTGCTCGCGGGCCCTCAGCTTCGCAATTACTCCGTCCTACAAGGAGTGGAGTGCTTCACACGGGAACGCTGCCTGGTTCAATCCTATTCCCTTCAAGGTGCTGACAGTGGGCATGTCAGCCTCATTTTCTGTTGTGAGTGCTCCATCTAGTAGCACTAGCGCATTGGAAACCTTCGTGCGTAGCATATCGGCAACCTCTGATGTGCCGATAGCCAAGCTGGTAGACACCGTACCAACTTGCGACGCACGGGCCTACAACTCCTGTAGCCCAATCTAGATGGCCCCTAGGACGATCTGCTGTTACTTTTCAAATTGTTGCAGGACCTCAGCGCTGACATCTCTGACAGTGTCACTGATGTCGTATAAGTCTCTCTTCGTGAGTGTGATGGGGCCCAGCGAGGTCTTGGTTGCTTTGGAATTATTTCTAGACCCTCTCTTTTCCTGCTCTCTCGGGTGCTTAATACGGCTGAACGTCTCCTGAAGGTCTGCGGCGTGCTGCTCTGTGCACTCTTCTTCAGTTGCAGGTGAAGGCAACCGCACGCCTTTGTTAGATCCCCGCTCTATGCCTCCTGTTTGTTTTCCTGCTTCCTTTCCTGTCTGCTCTACCTTCTCCTTCTCAGCGGCCTCCTTCTTCCTCTTCTCAACCAGCTACGCCATCTTCGGCTTGGCCTCGTCCTTCTTCTTTTGTGAGGTGGACTTTCTTCCACCCACTGCCAAGTCCGTGGAGGTGTGCCACTACGCCGGCCATTTATCCAACACTGCATCAATGGCATCATCTATGGCTAGGTACGGAAAATCGTACCACTTCTGTGCAGGGTCCTTTCGCACCCTGATTGAGGTCCGATGGAAATCAACTTTCAACTCGGCATAGCTCTACAGGTTAACATATACTGTGGGCGACGATCACGGCTTGCAATTGATAGCCATCCTGATATTCATTTCCATTAGGATCTAGAAGATTTTGCTGTCCTGAACGTGGTTCACATCCTTGGTTGTCCAGAGTGAAGTGTACTTCGTTGCTTTAGGAAGGTCCGGCACAACCAAGGGGAATTGGCTCTCTTGCAGTAGCTCCCATGCTACGAGCAAAATCAATAGCAAGAGCCACATGTAGTGGAATGTCTTGCTCTGCTCCTGTGCCTCATGGTAGTTTGACAGTAACTTGCCACGAAGGTAGTCCGACCAGTTAAACTGGACTCCTTCCACGCACTGTTGTGTGAGCGCAATGACAGGTGTCGGCGCCTCATCGGCACGACACTTCCGCATCACCTTTCCTACAAGGATCTACATTGCCACCTTCACAGTGGAGTCACTGATGCTGGAGATTGCGTACTCGCGTGACTTATTTACCAACTTGAACTTCTCTTTCATGGACTATGCGAGTGCCAGCTAGCAGCCCTTTCCACCAAAAAGCATCGTTGGATTTTTGCGTGTATACGGTAGGCGTGTGATGCGGTGAATCAACATATCAGTGATGGGTATCAGCTCCTCCAGCCACAAACACCCATCATGCACCAAGCACAACAGCTGCTTGATTACTAAGACCGTCACGGGGGTGCGGTTATAGTGTGGCACCCAGAGCAGGTCGAGTAATCTTGCCTTCTCTACTCCTCTGAGCCACTTCCTCGGCTCCAGTGCAGTCATCCCTGTCTTTGTGTCTACAATGCAATGCATCAATTGTTCGGTCGCTAGGTGTGGGAACTTCTCATGGTCCACCAAGTCCCAGTCTTTGAGCTTCAATGCGGGCACCCGTGCCAAACGTAGACCGTCAAAAGCAATTTCATTCGGTAGCAAAGGGGTTTGTAGGGGAGTCTTACTTTCATCAATTCCCTTTGGGACCTTAGACTTAGGCTTGCGTGGAGGGACATACTCTGACAACCATGTAATAAGGTCTGCACCCTAGGCTTTGATCTCCTCTATCTCCACTCCCACATCCTCACCGTCCATGGGGATGTCTTCAATATCCTCCTCTTCGGCCTCTAGGTTTATAGCCTTGCCTTTCTCTTGGGCAATGGGCTTTGTTGGGTTCTGTCTCGGTGACGCGCGCACTGGGATGGCAAGCTTCTTTCCTTTCTTATCTTTCACAATCTCCTTGGTTGGGGTTGGCTTCAGTCTCAGCATTTTTGGATATTTAGGGACCTCCGCTAGAACTTAGGCTACTTTTGGGGCTGCTACTGTGGTCCCCATATCAAATTCCTACACATTTTCTTTGGTGGCCACTCCTTCAGTGGTCATAGCTTCTGCATGGGTTGACATGATGTTGTTTACTAAGGTTTGTGTCTCTCTTAACAATTGTTCAAACGTTGGACTCACTATTAGGTCTTGAAAGAATTCACAGTTCATGTGCACCTGAGAGTACAAAAACTCAATTCTTAAAATGCCAAAGTGTTTCTTGTTGGGCATCCACTTGTAATTTATAGGGAAATTTGAATTCAAATCTGACCGCTCCCCCTGAAATCGATTCATTAATGCCGAATTGGTAGCATATTTTCAAGGATCTAAGCCATAAATTTCGTCTTAAATGCGGTTTCCCACTCCATTTGGCCTCACTTCTGCCTTCCTTTCGTGAACAATGACTTTAACGGTCACTTTCTAGCTGACCTGCACGATTTCTCCTTGGGTAGCGCAGCTCCCTCTGCGTTGTCATGGACCTAGTGACACATCCCTACTTCGTACCATCTTCCAATCGCGCAACTCCCCAACTTGAGTAGTGTAGTTTATAGTCCCATGCCTCCTTTCATCTACCTGGAGCGCTAAAAATGTGCTACTTTCATTTAGTCACATGGCCGAACCACTGGTGTATGGCTTCAAGTGACTGCCATTCACCTTTCCTGGAAAGGGTTCTCCATTTAACTTGACCAGTTGTACCGCTCCTCCATGGGTAATTTCCTTAATAACATAAGGCCCTAACCAGTGCATCCTAAGTTTTGCTGGGGAATATATCAAACTTAGTATCATACAACAAAACCAGATCGTTTACCTTGAATGTGTGCATCTTGATGTGTCAATCGTGCCATGCCTTTTCACGCTGCTTTCGGACCTGCTAGTGAAATCCAACCAAAAATCTTTCTTCTTTGAGGTCATCCAGTTGTGCGAGCCTCTCTTCCAAGGCTCCGCAATCCGTCATACCTGTGAGTGCTGCTATGCGGAGACTAGGCACGATGTATTCCATAGGCATTACAGCTTCCACACCATAGACAAGCCTAAAAGGGGTCCTTCAACTTCTTGCATGTTGTTCGATAAGCCACAATACTGCAGGTTTGTGTATGTCCCAATCACTTCGCTGAGCATTGCAAACCTTGGTCAGGGTGTTTTCAAGAACTTTGTTGAACGCCTCCATTGTCTAGTTAGCCTGTGGGTGATAAGGTGTTCTCCTCTGGTGATATACCTGAAATTCCTCTGCTAGTGCACTGATCGTCTCATTCAGGAAGTGTGTACCATGATCACTCATCAAGACCTGTGGACATCCAAATCATGTCAGTACATGCTCAAATAGGAACTTCGTGGTAGTAGCGCCCGTGTAATCCTTCACCGGTTGTGCTTCTGCCCAATGAGTCAAATACTCTATCACAGTGATAATGTACCTCACTCTTGTCTTTCCTTGTGGTTGAATGGGTCCTACAAAATCTATTTCCCACTTCTCGAAGGGTTGCAATGTCATTTGTGGATTCAAAGGAATTTCATCCCTCCGCGATGGCCTACCTGTTCTTTGACATACATCACACGCCTTGCAATATGCTTTTGAATCTCGATGAAGGGTTGGCCACCACAACCCGGTGCGTAGAATCTTCTACACTGTTGCTCTCCCTGCATAATTTCCTCCTGCGGCAGCCCCATGAGCATCCGCGAGGATGCTTCTTCATTCAAACTTAGGTACATACCATTGCAATATCTCATCAGTCCCCATCTTGAATAGATTCCCATCAATGACAGAGAAATCTATCGCGTGCACCACTAATTCCTTCTTTTGCTGGACAGAGTATCCTTCTGGTGCAGTTCTTGTTGTTAGGAAGTGTATTATATCCTCAAAATTACCATCTATGACATGTACTGCAAATAGTTGTGCGTCAGGAAATCCTTCTTCTAAGTTAGTAGGTTCCTCCCCTGTTTCGATGTGCGACATATGGTCTGGTCCCGTGTTCAATTGTCTCGGCTTCACAACAACTTCAAAATCATACTCTTGGAACAATAAGAGCCATCTATAGATTCTCCCCCCAACACAGGCTTATTGACCAAGTACTTCAGCATGGAGTGATCCGTATACATCTTCAAGTGGCCTCCTAGCAAGTAGTGGTGGTACTTCTGGAGTACATACACCATAGCTAGCCCCTCGCGTTCAGTGGTAGAGCAGTTCTTCTCTGCTTTGGATAATCTGTGGCTTGTGAACGTGATCAGATGGTCCGAGCCTTCTCCGCCATCTTGTGTTAGTACTGCCCCGAACGCTATACATGACGCGTCGACATGTACATGAAACTCTTTCTTCCAGTCCGGGAAGACTAGAATTGGCACAGTAACCATATAACACATATTTCATTAAATATGGAAGTATTCAGTGGATCTAGAATTTAGAACTTTAACTAGATTAAGTTTTTTCAAAATGAGGAATTAGAAAGTCACTTAGTTCACTAATTTTAATGTAGATATTCACCATTTTTGTGTAAAAATTATCATGATAAACTTTATAAAACAAATTTATATAAACTTGCTAAAGCAAATCTTTCACATTTTAATCTTGGATTCCTTACATTATCTATTTTAATATTTTTTATGGTTTATAGTAAAATATAAGTTTGTTAAGGTTATTTTATGAAAATAATGATGTGTATGTTACTATTATTAACGCATTTAATTATAATCTGATATAGTAAATAACATGTATGTGTTAAGTCACGATTATTACTAAGGCAGTGTTGGCACAATTTAAAAGTCTATCACCTTTGCAACACTAGTTATATTATGGTTGAAGATTAAAAATCTCTCATAGATCATCCAGTTTATACTCGTATTGGAATTAAATTTCAAAATATTTGTGATGCTACCAACCTTCTTGATTGTTTAACTAAACAAAATTATGATGATCTTGAAACACTTCTTTTAATGCTTTTTTAGCATAACAATAAAATTCGAAATAACTTTTAATAATATCTTTTTATCTTCTTACTTACCATAGTTGGTCTTAGTGGATGATAATCATCATTATCACCATCATAATTATATACTATTGTAGGAAGTTTGCACCATTTTAGAGTTGAGGAGAAAAATAAATTTAGGATCAAATTAAATGTTGAATGTGAATAGTAGCATAATTTACTTTTATTTATTATTTGTATGTTTATGTTAATAAAGAAGTTGATTGAGGCTCGCTTTATGAATAATAGATTAATATGCAAGATATATATTAAGTATAAAGTTTATTTAATGACAAATGAAATTTTTAAGTATGTGTCCAATATATACCATTATTTAAACTTTACTAGATTAATTTTTCAAAAATGAGGAATTAGAAAGTCACTTAGTTCACTAATTTTTATGTAGATATTCACCATTTTTTGTGTAAAAATTATCATGATAAACTTTATAAAACAAATTTATATAAACTTGAAAAATAAAATATTTCACATATTAATCTTGGATTCCTTACATTATCTATTTTCATATTTTTAATGGTTTATATTAAAAAGATAAGTTTGTTAAGGTTATTTTATGAAAATAATGATGTGTATGTAACTATTATTAACCCATTTAATTATAATCCGATATAGTAAATATCATGTATATGTTAAGTTACGATTATTACTAAGATAATGTTGCACAATTTAAAATATTGGAATTAAATTTCAAAATATTTATGACGCTACCAACCTTCTTGATTGTTTACCTAAACAAAACTATGATGATCTTGAAACACTTCTTTTAATGCTTTTTTAGCATAACAATAAAATTCCAAATAACTTTTAGTAATATCTTTTTACCTTCTTATATACCATATTTGGTCTTAGTGGATGATAATCATCATTATCACCATCATCATTACATACTATTGTAGGAAGTTTGCACCATTTTAGAGTTAAGGAGAAAATATTTTTTTAGGATCAAATTAAATGTTGCATATAATTTATTTTTATTTATTATTTGTACTTTTATGTAAAAAAATAAGTTGGTTGAGGCTTACTTAATGAATAATAGATTAATATGCAAGATATATATTAAGTATAAAGTCATTTAATGACAAATGATCATAGTAATGTGCCCAATATAATATGAGCGACATTTTCGACCTGTAAGGAACAAGGATCCAATGTAGCTAAAACAAAAAAACCCTAAATAATCAAGAAGATAATCGGGTTTCACACCCAACAATTGTATGTACTCTTGCAAGTAATGTACTTCTATATGAAATATATAACATCTTTCCATGGCTAAGGCAAGGACTTGAAGTTTTGATCGGCTGCGTGCTCGCTGTTGCGCCCTAACCCTGCTACGCGCTCTCTTGACCTTCCTCGGCTCCCATGGCCCCTCTGGACTACTCACCGGAGGGGGGCGATCCCCAGCATGCATTCTTTGCTCTTGTCAAATCTCTCCCACCACAACAGCCTCACCCAGCAATATCGAAGTTTGTCAAAAAGCTGGACATTCTCCAAGAAGTTAATCTACCTCCAGCCATTCCTCGCATGGCAGCCCTCTCTCTTACAGAAAAAGGTCTCATCGGCCAGTTCACGGGCCTCTGGCCATCTCCAAGAACTGTGCAACGTTGGGTTGAAAGAAATTGGTCCGACAAAATACAAGGTAAAATCTCCATCAAATTCTGTGGAAAGGGGTTCTTTACCTTCCACTTTGAATCTAAAGAAGATAAGGATTTAATCTTCAGGAATGGGCCTTACTTCATGGACTCCAGAGGCCTATACTTAAACAAATGGACCCCGGATTTTGATCCGGAACTGGATGTCCCCAACATTGTCCCTGTCTGGGTTAGACTCCCTCATCTCCCTCTTCACTGCTAGGGAGATGACTCTATTCGTGCAATTGGAAATGCTATAGGCAAGTACATAGATCGCAACGAGCCAAAGGATAATATGAAAGCATGTGCTCGCATTTGTGTGGAAGTGGATCTCGGCAAAGGCCTACCGGAAGCCATCAAACTCAAAGTGGATGATTGGAGCCATATTCAGCAGCTTGATTACGAGCAAATACCATTCAAATGTAAGGTATGTCACGAATATGGACACTTTGCCAATCGTTGTCCCTCTCTTGCTAATGTTGAAAATGACCCACAAGAAGAACAGTGGGAAATAGTAAAAAAAAAAGAAGTCGGCTCCCTCAACTAAAGCACCGCCAGAATCTGAACCCCCCTACCTCAAAGATTGCCCACCCCTCCTCATCCTCCCTTCCTTCTCTCTCCCCTCCCTTGCCCCCTTCTACCTCCAATCCCTTCTCGGTTTTATCCGATGCTCCACCCTTGGAACCCTCGCATCTTCCCATGATTCATTCAACTGCCTCTGATCCTTCCCCTCCTCTGGTTATCCCTTCCCAAACTTCCCTTGAACCCCCCCTCTCCAGACTCACCAGGAGCTCATCCAAAGACCATGGAGCCTCTAGCGACTCTCTTAAGAAACCTGGCCCAACCAGAAAATCTGCAAAACAACACCGAGATGAGAATACCCAAAAGGACATAGCAATGTGCACTCAAAGCCCTATTGAATCTTACATCTTAGGACATCATGATAAGGAGAAAACTCACAATGATCAAGGGGGGCGAGCACCTCTCCGCACACCACTCTCCCAATGATGAAAATCTTATCTTGGAATTGCAGGGTATAGGGCACCCCTCCAAAGTTGCAGCCCTGAAAGATCTTATTTATTGTGAAAAAACAGGGATCTTTTTGTTACAGGAAACAAAGCAAAGCCTGCAGGATATGACTAAAATCATTGAACAGAACAAGCAGTACAATGGAAGCATCAGTGAATCCAGGGGAGCTTCCGGAGGAATCGCTACAATCTGGAATCAAAACATTTGGAATTATAAGTCAGAAATTATTAACCAGCATTGGATCCAAACAATGTTAGAAAACAAAGAAGATCAACAGATTCTAGTTATATACAAAATTTATGCGCCTAACCACTTCAGGCATAAGGAGTGTTGTTGGGAGGAAATCAAAGTCAGCATGAACGTAGAGGAGAATACCAATGTCATACTAGGAGGAGATCTAAATCTTGTTCTCCATGCTAATGAGAAAAGAGGAGGTATTTTCTCCACGGATCCTTTCAGAACTCAACTAGAAGACATTATGCAGGACCATGATCTAGTCGATATCATTCCAAAAAATAGGAGATACACTTGGAGAAACCACAGGCTAGGTGCAGGCAACATAATGGAGAGACTTGACAGAATTCTCATTAACGTCATGCTTCTTTCTTCCTTCACTGCTGGGTATGCTAATATTATTCCCTGTTCAACTTCCGACCATTATCCAATTTCTCTTAATCTGGAAAAGCATTACCCCCTCGGACCCATCCCGTTTAAGTACAGCCCACTCTGGAATGGTATTACAGCAGTTAAAGATATTGTGGAGAAATCGTGGAGGCGGCATGTAGAAGGATCTCCCAGATTCATTTGGGAATCCAAGCTTAGTAACACCATACAGGCGCTAAAAGAATGGGCAAAAATCAGTTATAAGGAGCCTGAAAGGATAAAAAAGGAGATCAAAAATACATTGAACAGTGTCCAAAAGGAAATAGAAGAGTAGGGCCTCACCCAAGAGAGCAAAGTGCTAGAAAGTGAACTATATTATCAGCTTTTCCGTGTAAACATAGAGGAGGAATCTAAATGGAGGATTAAATCGAGGCAAATCTGGTTGCAAGGAGGGGACCAGAATACAACTTTTTTTCACAAACAGACTACCGTGCGGAGAGTAAGCAATACCGTCAGCTCAATCTTGGATGCTGAAGGTAACCTTCAAACCGTCCAAGAAGCCATCAGATAGGCTGCTACCAACCACTATCGGGACCTTCTAACTGAAACTACAGATGAAGAGGATTACGATGACCTGCTACAATTCCTTCCCAAAAGCATCAGCAAGGAAATGAATGATACCTTGAATAAGGAAATTGATGAGCAGGAGGTTAGAAAAACCATATGGGCTCTCTAGCCGGATAAAGCACCAGGACCTGATGGCTTCCCCATTTGCTTTTATCGTGCCTTATGGGGAATTATAAAAAGAGATCTGATTAAAATGCTCAAATGGGTCCAGCGGAAAGCCAAAATCGGTGGTTACACCAATGCCACACATTTAGCCCTCATTCCCAAAGAAAACCAACCTTCTTCTTTTAGCCGATTCCGTCCCATCTCCCTTTGCAACTTGTCCTACAAGATTCTAACAAAAATTCTTGCTTCTTGCCTCAAATCCTTTCTCCCTTCTTTCATTTCTGAAAACCAAGGGGGTTTTTTGGCCAATAGACAAATTATAGACTCTATCCTCCTCGTCCAAGAAGCTGTTCATTCTAGCCAAATTAGGAATGAGAAAGGATTTGTCCTTAAACTTGCTTTAGCCAATGCCTTTGATAGAGTAAGGCACACTTATCTTTTAGCTGTTTTAAAAAAGATGGGATTTGATGTAGCCTTTTTAGATCTCATCAAAACTTGCATCTTCAAGCCCTGGATCTCTCCTCTTGTTAATGGATGACCTGGAACTGCTTTTCAATCTTTGCGGAGTCTTAGGCAAGGTTTCCCTCTTTCACCTTACCTCTTCATTCTGATGGCTGAATCCTTCAACAAAGTGCTGGACTTCAAGCGGAGAGTTGGTCTCATCACTGGAATAAAGTTTGGGAATGGTGTAAAGAACATTAACCACTCTTAATTCACCGATGACACCTTTTTACTTGGAGGAGCATCCACGATAATAGCCCGACAATTTAAGTTTCTGTTGGACAAATACATGAGGTATTCGGGTGGTCAAGTCAATCAACGGAAAAGTTGTATTTATGGATGGAGCACTTCAGCACAGGTTCTGCATAGCATAGCCACTATCCTTGGGGTCTCTTGCAATTATGAATGGTCACATTTCACTTACCTGGGCCTGCCAATAAGTATAGGTCCCTTGAAGGCTGAAGTTTGGGACACAGTTATTGACAAAATGAAGAGAAAGGTGCAGCATTGGGGTTCCATCTGGCTCAACCTAGCTGACCGCCTCATCCTTCTCAAATCAGGTATCTCCTCCCTACCTCTATATCAATTTTCTCTTCTTCAAGCTCCAGCCTCTTTCCACTACAAAATGGAAGTCATCCTCTGCCAATTCCTCTGGCAAGGAGGGAAAAATGACAAAAATAAATTCAATTTAGTTAGCTGGAAGCAGGTCATCCAATCTCAAGACAGAGGTGGTCTTGGGATTAGATCCCCCAAATTTCTTAACCTTGCCTTTGGAGGCAAGATTGTCTGGAGGCTTATCACTGGTCTCTTAGCTTGGTGGAAACGAGTTTTGGAGGTCAAATACCTAAATTTCCCAAGGCAGCGGCTCCTTGATCAGGATATCCCTATCAGAGACTCTTCCAAAGTTTGGCGTCTATGTAAAAAAGAAATTCCTCTCATGATCCAAAATATCTCCAAAGTTCCCAAAGGAGGTGCTAATATCAATATTGGATCAGAAAAGTTAATGGGTAGGCAACCATTAAATAGCCATGCTGGAGTCATTCCCATTGTCACCTATTTTAATAGTATAGGAATTCACCACCTTGACCAGATCTCTCTGTGGGACAACCACTCCAATTTATGGTCAGGATGGACATTCCCAGCCATTCCTATTCATCTCATGGCCAGTCTTCAAGCTTTTCAATACCATTTGCACGGTATAGCTCCAATTAAAAAGAATGAACCTGATGGCTTTCGCTGGGACCTATCAGGCTCAAAGTATACTGTTCAATTTTCTCACCAGTACATTTGCAACAGCCATCACCCCAGGTCCACTTGGAACCTTTGGAAAATGGTTTGGAAATTTGAAGCTCTGCCCAAAATTAAATTCTTTCTGTGGACCCTTCTGAAATGGAAAATACTCTTTGCTGATAACCTTCGGAAGCGGGGTATTATTGGTCCTTCACGTTGTCCTAACTGTCAATCTTATGAAGAATCTATACAACATCTTTTTATTGCCTGCCCTTTTGCTAAAGTCTGTTGGAGAAGTATATCCCATAACAATCTCATCCCTTGGTGTGATCAGGACTCCGTAGGAGAGGCTATTCATCAATGGAGGAAAAATTACCCTTGGAAGCAAAGAAAACACAACCTAGTAAAAAGGGTCTGGGACACCCTACCCCTCACTATTTTATGGTCTATCTGGCTCACCAAAAACTGTAAATTTTTTAAGGACAAGGACACAATCACTAGGAATCTATGCAATAAAGCAAGGAGTCTTTCTTTGGAAACTATTTCCGTCAAAAACTGCAGAAGCATAGACATCACCGATCTTAATGTGGAAAAGCGAATTTTCATTGGCTATATACTGAATAGAAATAATAGTAATCATATTGAGGCCACCACCAGTAGCGGGCAAAGTAAAATGTATTACAGTTTGAAAATCCGTCTTAAGGAGGAAGAATTTGCTACATGGCTTAAAAACTGCAACACTTATTATCTTTTTTCAATGGTGCTTCAAAATCGAATCCTGGGATTTCTGAAGCAGGTGGAGTGATTTGCAATGCCAATGGAGTTTGTATGGTCTCATATGAATGGGGGCTCGGGCACCTTTCCAACAACAGGGCTAAGGCTTTAGCCCTGTATCAAGGCCTCATTCAGCTCAGCAAACTCTGTATAATCACAGCTCTCATCTTTGGAGACTCAGCAGTTGTTATCGGCCTCATGGCCCAAAACAGAGATTCGCCCAACGTCCTTCTTCAACACTCCATTAGCAGGTGCAAAAATTTGAGCCAGTCCTTCATCACTCTAACCTTCCGTCACATCCTTCATACATTCAACAAGGATTCCGACCTTCTTGCCAACAGGGCATGTGATAGAGCACTGGGCAGCCTACGTTGCAATAATGAGGAATATCATCAATATCTGCCATGACACCGAACCTCCTCTGTCCTTTCCAAGTCCTCAAATTAGAAATCCCTGACACCTAGAACTGGTTCAAGATCCTCAAGATCCATGTCCAAGACTCTATCTGTTCGATGATCCGCCTTCTTTCAGAAAATACATTCCCCTCTTTTGCAATCATGAAACCCGCTGGCTTATCTCATTTCATGACTCCTGTTCCGCACTCGCTGTCTCCCTCCCGTGACTCCTCCTCCCTGCTTAATCCTCTGCGCCTCCCTTCTTATTTATTCGCACTCCTCTCTTCCCCTTCTCATTCTGTTCTCAGGTCTTCCAAAGCTTTCCTCCCGTTGGTTTTTTCTTCTGCCAATCTAAAGGAACAACAACTTTGGTTTCTACTATTCCTTTTTCCCGAAGGAACAACAGAAAAGGAACAACACAAAATACAGCAGAAAAGAAAAACATAGCTCCAACAAGTTCGTCAAGCTTGAAGCAAGTCGGCGCCGATGACAAACCTGAAGAGTCCACTGCTTGACACATCAGCCACAATAATATAGATTGATATGCTTTGTAAATGATGTTATTTATTACTGCAGTTTGTTAGGATTTACCTTTGGTCTTTGGTTTTTAGAAGCCCAAAAGGTAGGATTAAGGAGGAATTTTGTTTAAGCTGTAACTCCTTCTTCCCTAGCTCTTCTTGGCACCTCATCATGTATTTCAAGAGCTCAATCTCCCTCTTTTTTTTTTTCAGATTTATAATAGCAACCGAATTTGTCAAAAAAAAAATGTGTCCAATATATACCATCATAGAAACATTTTAAGTGCAGATGTAGGGATCAAATTTCTTCAAGTGCAAACATTTTTAGAGTGAAAGATACAATGTGTTATTTTTAATTGCTGAAACTGTATTTTTGAATGCTAAATAGAGTATATATACGAACAAATAATAATTTTAAC
>APFE031140964.1:56694-86663 GCA_000404065.3 Pinus taeda
AAAATATTCTTTTTTATATTTTTCTATTTAGAACATAATTTTTATTTTAAAGGGGCACAGACGGATAGACAAACTTACACATCCCCCCATATTGGGCTATAAAATGAGCCTCTCGTCTCAATTACTAATCATTTTAATGGTCAAAATCAATCATCAATTAGAATAGTAACAAATTAGTACAATTTGATTATTTTCAAATACAACAAGAAAGAGAGAAAAATGACTACGATATTTATTACAAATGTTTAGTTTTTATCCCTGTAATGTTTAAGGATATTATATTGGAAAGAACATATTAACATTCATCTAAAACTTAGATTCCTTACATTATTTCTATTATCATTAACATTTATATTTATGTACTAAATTTGACTCGTGAATACTGGATTGTGTAAAAAAATTCTTACTTATAAAGTTATTTAACAATATATTAATATTGTTTTTCCTACTATTATTGATCATTTTAAATTGACACTAACTACTTTTCCTAAGTTGAGTACAAATTAATTATACTAGTATAATGTTTGCAGCACTTCAAAATCTATAAGAGGAAATATTTTATAATTCTAGTTGTGTTGTTCAATGATCAAAATATATTTTTTTATAAATTAGAGTGCAACAAAATAGCGAATTTGATTTATATCAATATTAATAAGGAAAATTAAGGAAAACTCACCTCAAACATTATGTCAAGTGTCTAGCATTTATTCATTAAGTGTTTAAATGGTTTATATTAAATAGAATATGAATTAGGTACTCCACTATTGTTTTAATATACCAAGTTTAGAAGATGTTTTTAGGTGCATTATTAATTTGATTATGCATATTTGATATGGTGAGAAGTCATGTTGGTCAAATAAAGCTTTGAAAACTTAAATATTTTATGGCATTGTCATGTAATTTGTAT
Source organism: Pinus taeda (assembly GCA_000404065.3). Classification (NCBI taxonomy): domain Eukaryota; kingdom Viridiplantae; phylum Streptophyta; class Pinopsida; order Pinales; family Pinaceae; genus Pinus; species Pinus taeda. The sequence goes on from APFE031140964.1 coordinate 57,602, forward strand.
AAGACATGATTACATTGAAATATTAAATAATATAAAACTCCTTCAAAAAAATATGAAGAGAATATTTATACAACAAATATGGAAAAGTGTGTCTGAATGCATATTAATAGATCCTTAAAAAAAAATTACATTCATGAATCATATAAACCTACTCTTAAGATATTTGCTCAAGTAGATCAAGAATGGCTTCTACACCATATTTAATTAATCTTGTCTCTTGCAATGTTCTTTCTTTGGCATCCATGCCCACACTAGGAATAATTGAATAAGCCAGTTCTTTGTCATCAGGATTGGTACCCAATATTGCTCTAAAAAATTTCCATTGTATTTCCCTGACATAGGCTTCCACCAGTCAACCTTTACATGAATATTCTCACTTTCATTATCGCTAAAGATATCTGAGATGGATTTTGCCATCCAAATCATCTCGCCTGCATCCTCATTTCCTGATCTAACTAGCAACATCTTTCCTTTCTCAACATCAATCATCGGATTGAATGTTGGCTTTGGCTTGTTGCATTTGGGTCCAACATATATTGGTTCATCCTCGTTAACTCGTTTAACTACCTTGTTAATAAGTGTAGGTGGAAACACTCGATTTTCATCAATTATGCGAAATGTATCCATCATTTCAGGTAAAGAATAAATATCTTTACTTTTTAGGTTAGAAGACATTCTTCCATAGGTTCCATCTATGTCTTCATGGGTGCCCCATAGGCAAGAACCCAACCTCAATAGTGATGAAGACACCAAGTGCAGTTAAAAGTGATAGAAACATGAAAATATAGTGATTCTTATTATCACTTGTTGCATTGTCCAACTGTAACAACAAATGTGGAGGAAGAGGTTTAAAATCAACTTTTTGACTTTTTGAACTTCCATGAGATATAAAATCATCCTTGTACCCTTGAAATTTTGAGTAAATAGAGGTGTCAAGTAATGAATTTGTAAGTGGGTTTCTTGAAATTCCACTTTCATAAAGTAGATCACCATACATATCCATTTGTGGGTCTTCAAGGTCCCTTAAGCACTTTGCAAGGGATGTAATAGTAAATTGTGATCCCATATGGACAAATGGTAAGGGAAATGACCAAAACCTCCCCGCCTTATGCCCATGTGTAAGCATACCTGTCAATGACAAACCTAAATTTGTTCCTACAATAGATTTTGATTTGACACGTAGCCTTGGGATTGAAGTCTTTGTTTTGTCCATTTTATCATGGATAATGCTCAAATACTCCTTTGGAAACCACTCTGACATAATTCTATGGGCATAGTAGCAATATCTTCCACACATAACAATCTTGTTATGTTTTGTCAACCTACCTCGTGCCTTTTCTTCCAACTCTTTTGTAGTTGCTGACTTCATTTGTGCTTTCAACACAATACATTCACTACATTTACTGAAGTTGGTGTTCTTTGAAAATGCCACATCTCGAAACTTAGTATTCCAGATCTTGCTTATTGTTGGCTGTGATATTGATGGGTAATTGAGCTTTTGAAGAGCCTCATTGATCTCTTTCAACAAAGAATTTTATGTGTAAGTCGAAGGAAGCAGTCTTAAAGGAGTAGATGTTCCATCTTCTTCAACTTTACATGTTTGGTTTGGTGAAAAATCTGAATTGTCCATTACAATTTTGTGCAATATTTCTATGGCTGCGACTATGTGAGCTCGTGCTTTGCAGGTGTTGGTGTTACCATGAATAGCTTTGATCTGTCCATGTTGGAAATAATGCTGGTAGTTATAGAATGTGCTTTGAGGAATTTTATGTATCTTATACCATGCTTTCTTATAAATAATATTCCCATTAAATCTCATGTCGTTTACATTTCTAGCAATACGTGGTAGGCCATGGCCATGGCCATGTCCCTTTGACATCAATGTGTTTGACATGAGTGAATTCAAGACAAATTCTCTAATACCATTTGTATTTATTTGTCTCATACCCCTTCTAGCACTTGCAATGGCCTTCCTATCCACATGTTGAAGACAATCTTTTCTACAACATACATCTTCTGCCAAAAGTCGAATTTCTTTCTCTTCATCTATTTTTGTTTGACATTTTGCAATTTTTTTTGTAGCCATAACTCGTTTAATCCTTTTATATGGCCTTGTTACATGCATATCAATTGAGTTCCTATCTTTTTCATTACAAAGGTACCCATCCCATTTGTTTAATGGATTTGTGTCCTCTATAACATCCCATATCACCATTTCTTTGGGTGGCTCCTTGAACTTTTCCTTGACCCTTAATATCACACCTTTGTTGTCCACCAACTTATTTATTGGCCATCTAACCAAACAGTGTATAGACTTATCCCCAATTCTGCATATCTCACAATTTCCATCTATCTCTTCTAGAAAAACACCAAAATCCATTTCACCTAATGTTTCACCCTCAACAATGTTAGCCTCGCGGACATTAACTAGCATTCCTTTGGCAATGCACATGCTTGTTCCCATGCATTCATGTGTAAGAGAAACCTTTGCAGATATGAATTTAACCCTATCTTGGGGAATATTTATGGCATGATCATGATAGTGAGGCTCCAAATCTGATTCTGGCCAAATTTCATAAGATTCTAATGCACCCCCAAGTGTATGCTCAAATCCTGTTGGATGTGGTAGAGTAGCATTATGTTTAACACCTTTTCAATTTTAACCACTATGCATCCTTTCTTTACCATCTTTCCATGCACTTTATGCCCAAGCTCTGTATTGAATATGGAGCCCTCGCCCACCTTCACTCCATGTTGCAGAAGATTTACCTTGTCTCCAATAGAAAATGTAGAAGAAACATTTGTACCTATAAACAAATGTAAATAATGTTAGTATTTACTCAAAAAAAACATTTATTAGAGTATCAATAATATATAACACATGCTTCAATATTTTGATTTACCTATGTGGTGTCTCAAATCCACAATGTTCCATCGATGTATGTCCCCTTCATTAACATCGTCATCAATCAAATGTGGTTGAATGACATCAATTATCAAAATTGCAACATAACCAACATTAACCCTTTCTCCAACATAATAAGTTCCAGACTCTACAGACTCAACCCTTCCAAGCCCAATGACTTGATCATTAATAAGGAGATCTACATAGTCCCCTTTTGCCAAAATTATATTTTCCATTGTAGCTTGTATCAATTATGTAACAACAATTAAATCGTAACTTGTAATTAAAAGGATGAACCGTGTAAAGTGTGAATTTATATTTTCCCAAAAACACTCAACTTACGAAAAAGTAATATAGATGCAAAAATAAAAATAGTATGGTAGTCATATTGTATGTAATGAAACATTGTTTCCTCAAATGAAAGCTAACAATCAATATCATTCCTTCTACTACAAACATAAGCATATTGCTAGAAGCAACATTACATGGTCAAATAAATCTAGCACATGCTAGATTTCCTTCTAGCACAAACACAAACACATTTCCAATAACAATATTCTTAGGCGAAGGAAATCCACCACATGATAAATTTTCTTCTATCGTAAATAGAAGCATATAACTCACAAAAACATTTCAAACTAAAAGAAATCTTACACATTCTAGAGTTTATTGTAGCACAAACACAATCACATTGCCAAAAAAACATTGTAGTGTAGAAGATATCTAGCATATGCTTGATTTACTTCTAGCACAAACAAAAGCACATTGCCAACAATAACATTGTAGGGCAAACAAAAGCCAAAAAAATCCAACAACTTCTATGACAAACACAATCACATTCCAATAACAACATCGCAACGTAAAATAAATTTAACGCATGCTAGCTTTACATGTAGCATAAATACAAGCATACTACCAATAACAACATTTCATGCCAGAAGAAATCTAGTAAATGCTATATTTCCTTCTAACACAAACAAAAGCACATTACCAAGGTGAAGGAGATCTAACATGTTTTAGATTTCTTTCTATAATAAACAACCAAATTGAAGACAACAATATTGCATAACAAAAGAAATCTAGCACAACTTCTAGCCCAAACACAAGCACACCATTTCCAATAACATTGCCAAGGTGATGGAAATCTAACACTTGCTAGATTTCCTTTTATCATAAACAACCAAATTGACAACAACAATATTGCAAAGCAAAAGAAATCTAGCATAGTTTCTAGCCCAAACACAGGCACATTTCCAATAAAAATATTGCAAGGTGAAAGAAATTTAACGCATATTAGCTTTACATGTGGCACAAATACAATCATACTACCAACAACAACATTGCATCCCAAAAGAAATCTATTGCATGTTATGTTTATTTTTAAAACAAATCAACAAACTGTAATGGTGATTCTCTGTTGTGAAGACCCATATGAAAAGTGGCACAATGCTAATAAGACCAATGCAGCTACTGCAGGATACCCACTCACCTTTCCCTTTATCCTACAAAAAACTCCCAAGTGTGAAATCCTTTTTTTGCCAAGTGTTTTCTTGTAAGAGGGGAAAGTAATGAATAATTTTTCCTACTAGAATAAATTTCTTTGGGGAAAACAGGGTGGAAAACATGAAGCCTCATCTCCTTACCAAGAAAGTAAGGCTAACTAGGCCTGATTGATATCCATGCCCAATTGTTAAAATTGGCAACTAGGGCCAAACTCCATGTGGGTCATCTCTTTTTTTTTTAACCACATGGTGAATCGGTAACTGCCAGTCCTAATCTATGGGAGACCCAGGATCAATCCTTGTAGCTGCCTCTATAACACCAGGAGTACATCCAACTACTTGCAAGTCGATATACTACGATCCTATGATTTTAGCAAGAACAAGACTCTCGTGCTGCCAAGGCGAGGGTGGGGAATCTGCTCCTCGAGCCGCCACCACAACAGGTCAGTCTACTCAATGCAATTTGAACTGCAGTCTCCTGGGCTTCAGCCCAAGTAGACTTACCGTCAAACCACACATCACAGGACCCATGTGAGTCACCTTATTAATGGAGGCTGATATTTTTCTTGGATCTCTCTCATCGAGAGGTGTGGGATTGATCTAAAGATCATCTGATTCCGATAAGTATTCATGGAGATATGAATTTATTTATGTTATGGGACAATTCGTCAAGGTCAGCCAGCAACCAAATAAACCCCACTTGTGCTCAACGTTTTAGTATAAATAGAGGGGGCCTTCAAGTCATTTTAACACACTTGGGATCTCTTCCTCTCCACTTGTCTTTGGGTTTTAGTAGGAGGAGAGATCCTAAGGGATAACGCTACCCTAATCCAGAGGGCAGAAGCCAGAACTACCGGGAACAGCCGGAACTGCTAGGAATAGCCGGAAAAGCCGGAACTATCGGGAATAGCCGGAATTTCCGAGAATAGTCGGAACTGTCGGGAATAGCCAAAATTGTCGGAATAGCAGAGATGCTGACGTAGAGGGCAGAATCCGGAACTGTCGGAACTGGCTGAAATGCCGAAAATGCCGGGAAAAGTCGGAACTGAGTGAACTGCCAGAATTGCCGAGAATAGCCGGAAAAGCCGAAAAAGCTGAAAAAGCTGGAACTGTCGGGAATAGCTGGAATTGCCGTAATTGTCGAGAATAGCCGGAATTGGTGGAATTGTCAGGAACTACCAGAAATGCCGGAACTGCCGAGAATAGTTGGAACTGTCAGAACTGCCGGGAATAGTTGGAACTGTCGGGAACAGCGGGAAGTTGGAACTGCCGGAACAGTCGGGAAGCTGACACAAAGGGTAGAAGCTGGAACTGTTGGAATTGTTGGGAAAAGCCGGAACTGCTGGAACTGCCAAAACTGCCGGGAATAGCCAGAATTTCTGGAATTGCTGGAACTACGGGGAATAGCTGAAATTGCTGAAATTCCCAAGAACTGCCGGAATAGGCGGGAAAGTTGATGCAGAGGGCAGAAGCCAGAATTGCCATAACTGCTGGGAACAGTCAAAATTTTCGGAACTGTCGGGAACTGCCAGAATTTCTGGAACTGCCGGAACTGTCGGGAACAGCTGGAACTGTCGGGAGCTGATATTTTTCTTGGATCCCTCTCATCAAGAGGTGTAGGATTGATCTAAAGATCATCCGATTCCAATAAGTATTCATGGAGATATGAATTTATTTGTGTTATGGGATAATTCGTCAAGGTCGGCTAGCAACCAAATAAACCCCACTTGTGCTTAACGTTTTAGTATAAATAGAGGTGGCCTTCAAGTCATTTTAACACACTTGGGATCTGTTCCTCTCTACTCGTCTTTGGGTTTTAGTAGGAGGAGAGATCCTAAGGGATAACGCTGCCCTAATCCAGAGGGCAGAAGCCAGAACTACTGGGAACTGCTGGAACTACCAAGAATAGCTAGAAAAGCCATAATTGTCGGGAATAGCTGGAATTGTTGGAATTGTCGGGAATAGTCGGAACTATTGAGAACAGCCGGAACTGCCAGAACAGCTGGGAAGCTGATGCAGAGGACAGAAGTCGAAACTACCGGGAAAATCCAGAAATGGCGGAATCGGCGGAACTACCAGGAAAAGCAGGAAAAGCCGGAAAAGCCAGAAAAGTTGGAACTGCCAGGAATAGCCAAAATTGCCGGAACTCTCAGAATTGCCGGGAATAGCCGGAATTGCCAAGAATTGCCGGAACTGCTGGGAATAGCCGGAATTGTCGAGAATTGCCGAAACTGCCAGGAATAGCCAGAAATGTCGGAATTGTCAGAACTGACAGAAATAGCCGGAGCTGCCATGAATAGTGTGAACTGTTGGGAACAGCCGGAACTACAGAAACAGCTGGGAAGCTAACGCAGAGGGAAAAAGCCGGTATTGCCAAGAAAAGCTGGAAATGTCGGAACTGCCGGGAATAGCCGGAATTGTCAGAACTGCCGAGAACGGCCGAAATTGCTGGAACTGTCGGGAACAATCGGAATTGCCAAAACTGTTGGGACTGCTGGGAACATCCGGAATTGCCAGAACTATCGGGAACAGTCGGAACTACTGGAACTCTCAGGAATTGCCGAAACTGTCAGAGCATCTGTCTCTGAAGGAGAGCAGCATGCAAGGGACAACTAACTAGCATTGGGACAGTTGTATGGTACTTAGCAGCAAATACACGAAGCATACAATGTTACAACTAGCATGCAACAACAAGCAAGCAAGATGCAGCCAGCACATAGGTCAGTATGGAAACATGGTGCAACAATTACACATAATGCAGTACAGTGATGGGTACAATCATGATAAATGAAGCATGATGAGATGCACCATTGTGATTATGGGTGCAGCATGGTGCAGCACGGTGAGGTGCAGCATTATGATGAAATGTAGCACAATGATAGATGAAGGAGTCACCTTGGAGAATCAGTTGAAGCAACATGTCTTCAATTGATCTCATGTATCATCTTCTTAGAAATGATCTATGCACTTATCTAGACAAGTCAAAATGTTGACTTTTGTTGTAAACGTACTATCCCTCTCTCTCTGCTGAACTATTGAAGAACATATAAGAAGAATTGATCAAGGGTTTCCCCACATTGTGGTTTGTCGCTGGCGAGCACCACATCTTGTGTCCTCTTGTCTTAGTTTGTCTTTTGCGATTTATGTTTATGTTCTATCTGTAGTTTACTTTAATGTTGATGTGATTGCTAACCTGGAAAAGATATTGAGCTAACTGTGAAAATTGAAATAAATTGCTCTAAGCATAGAACATACTTAAACTAACACCGATGAATTATATTAGTGGTAAAATTTGTTGTTTGCACTATGATTGGTAATGTAACTTGAAAGACACAAATGCTATCATCTTCATGATCTTAACAGTTACACATCCATGACATCTCCAGTTCTTGCCACTTCTATGACATAATCAATGTAGTTGAAGCCTTCGAGATTTCTGGATCCAATGTTCTTAGAAGAATGTGGCAGGCTCAAAAGTTAGTGTCCAAGTAGTTACTCACCTTTGTCACAAGTTGACCAACTAGTTTTTCTATTCTAGATTACTCTCAAGATCTCCTTACATGTCACAAACAAAAGAAGGTATTATAAAGACAATCTCTCTCTGTTTCTAAAGGAAAACAATCTCTGTTTAATGACAAAAGATATTTTTTTGTTATATTTGGAACAATTGCCTTGAGAACATTGCCAAAGAAATCATAATACATCAAGAGTTTATATACTCTCAAAATCTTCCAAGATCACGTAATCACAATTGAGCCTCAACAACTATACAGTTATGAGGCAACCTAACCCATATTCATGTAATCAGTTTTCCTTTAGATGATTATGTAATAAACAAATATACAGACAAATATGCATTCTATTGACAAGAATCTATATACCCCTATGAAAGTCTTACAAGGAAAGGAACATTTGTACCAGGAAGATCAACCTGAAGAAATCAATTCCTGCTGGCTCAACCAACAGAGGTCGTTGTGCAATCTGCAGGTACCAAGCAATAATCCCACACAGCAGTGTCCAGGTTTTGCTAGCATCTTACTAAAAAAAGTTTCATTTCTCCCCATGTAGGTTGACCATACCAATGTAAAGTTTCATTGTTCAAAAGTTTATGGCCTCCTTGGTAAAACCATGCATGTCATATTCAATGACTATGGGATACTCTAAGGTAGATTCAGTAATAAATTTTGTTCATCAATAGAGTTTTGGCATTTTCTGGCTAAGTTAAGGCACCAACACCACAACTGTTATGAATGACCTAGTCAAGTCTCAAGAGAGAACCTCTTTTGTCTCATCTCTATATCAATCCATGAAATGGTGGAGAGCCTAACAACCTTCTCTTTTAATCACTCAAGCTAGACCAAATTGACAAGTTGTATTCCTACCCAACCAAACATTTTCCATGTTTTTGCTTCCTCATAAAAACATATCAGTCTAGGGGATATCCTGATGCAAAATGTACCTCTTGGCAGACTATTTTAACACCTTGTTTTAGGAGATTAACCCACTGGCCTTTGTTCTGTGGTGACTTTCCAAACCCAATAGCTCCTACATAAGATTACTCTCGTATTGAATCTAAAACCATTTAACTATGATTAATTGGTAGCACATACAATTTGCAAGGAAGGGTCACAGTTTCAGGTTTGGACCATTTAGTCAGGTTTACAACTTAAATGGTAGTTTCATTCTTTGAGTTAAACTATCTTTGACATATATGATATAACTGACCTAGTCTATTTTTATGTCACTACTACAAAAGTCCATGAAATGTGCATGCAAGGTCTAAAATCAATGCTTAACTTGGCTTCCATAGTAATGTTCCACATTTGAATGGACTTCCCAAAAGATTGCATTGTGTTTATATAATGCTTCATGCATCTCTAGTAAAAACTAAAGGCTAGATGCCAAATGTGTTTGTCAGATGTTGCTTATGAATTCATAGATAAGATTGGTGTATTTCATATATTCTCAAGAGAGAGCCTCTTTTGTCTCATCTCTATATCAATCCATATAAATGGTGGAGAGCCTAACAACCTTCTCTTTTAATCACTCAAGCTAGACCAAATTGGCAAGCCATATTCCTACCTAACGAAACATTTTCCATGTTTTTGCTTCCTCATAAAAAGATATCAGTCTAAGGGATATCCTGATGCAAAATGTACATCTCAGCAGACTATTTTAACACCTTGTTTTAGGTTATTAACCCACTGGCCTTTGTTCTGTGGTGACTTTCCACACCCAATAGCTCCTCCATAAGATACTCTTGTATTGAATCTAAAACCATTTAACTATGATTAATTGGTAGCACACATACAATTTGCAAGGAAGGGTCACAGTTTTAGGTTTGGACCACTTAGTAAGGTTTACAGCTTAAATGGCAGTTTCATTCTTTGAGTTAAACTATCTTTGACATATATGATATAACTGACCTAGTCTATTTTTATGTCACGACTACAACAATCCATGAAATGTGCATGCGAGGTCTAAAATCAATGCTTAACTTGGCTTCCATAGTAATGTTCCACATTTGAATGGACTTCCCAAAATATTGCATTGTGTTTGTATAATGCTTCATGCATCTCTAGTAAAAACTAAAGGCTAGATACCAAATGTGTTTGCCAGATGTTGCTTATGAATGCATAGATAAGATTGATGTATTTCATATATTCTCAAGAGAGAGCCTCTTTTGTCTCATCTCTATATCAATCCATGAAATGGTGGAGAGCCTAACAGCTTTCTCTTTTAATCACTCAAGCTAGACCAAATTGACAAGCTGTATTGCTACCTAACCAAACATTTTCTATGTTTTTGCTTCCTCATAAAAAGATAGCAGTCTAAGGGATAAATTGATGCAAAATGTACATCTCAGCAGACTATTTTAACACCTTTTTTTAGGAGATTAACCCACTAGCCTTTGTTCTGTGGTGACTTTCCAAACCCAATAGCTCCTCCATAAGATTACTCTCGTATTGAATCTAAAACCATTTAACTATGATTAATTGGTAGCACATACAATTTGCAAGGAAGGGTCACAATTTCAGGTTTGGACCATTTAGTAAGGTTTATAGCTTAAATGGCAGTTTCATTATTTGAGTTAAACTATCTTTGACATATATGATATAACTGACCTAGTCTATTTTTATGTCACTACTACAACAATCCATAAAATGTGCATGCAAGGTCTAAAATCAATGCTTAACTTGGCTTCCATAGTAATGTTCCACATTTGAATGGACTTCCCAAAAGATTGCATTGTGTTTGTATAATGCTTCATGCATCTCTAGTAAAAACTAAAGGTTAGATGCGAAATGTGTTTGTCAGATGTTGCTTATGAATGCATAGATAAGATTGGTGTATTTCATATATTCTCGAGAGAGCCTCCTTTGTCTCATTTCTATATCAATCCATGAAATGGTGGAGAGCCTAACAACCTTCTCTTTTAATCACTCAAGCTAGAGCAAATTGACAAGTTGTATTCCTACCCAACCAAACATTTTCCATGTTTTTGCTTCCTCATAAAAAGATATCAGTCTAGGGGATATCCTGATGCAAAATGTACATCTCAACAGACTATTTTAACACCTTGTTTTAGGAGATTAATCCATTGGCCTTTGTTTTGTGGTGACTTTCCAAACCCAATAGCTCCTCCATAAGATTACTCTCGTATTGAATCTAAAACCATTTAACTATGATTAATTGGTAGCGCATACAATTTGCAAGGAAGGGTCACAGTTTCAGGTTTGGACCATTTAGTCAAGTTTATAGCTTAAATGGCAGTTTCATTCTTTGAGTGAAACTATCTTTGACATATATGATATAACTGACCTAGTCTATTTTTATGTCACTACTACAACAATCCATGAAATGTGCATGCAAGGTCTAAAATCAATGCTTAACTTGGCTTCCATAGTAATGTTCCACATTTGAATGGACTTCCCAAAACATTGCATTGTGTTTATATAATGCTTCATGCATCTCTAGTAAAACTAAAGGCTAGTTATGGGAAAACTCGCTTTAAACTTTACAAAATACATTAAGGCAGTTTCTGTTCGAACTATCTGTCTATCTATTTATATGTGTATGTCTTTATGAGAAGCAAGAAAACCTTTGGCCAGGAGGTAGAGGGGAGACAGGAGAATGTCTATGATAACTTACAATCTAGAAAATAGATAGCACATATTTTTAATGATGTCAAGAAGAGTCTACCTCTTCTGCATTCGGTAGTCTCAATAAAGGAACCATGTCATCTCTCAAAGGCCTCCAAGAAAAAAATGAGAATGGAAAGGAAGTAATTCCACTACGTGGGTTTGGTATTTTGTTTTTTCCACCTTGCAAAAATTAAATGATCAGCATCGTTGTTTCATGGACTGTCAATAGGGAGCAGATCAAAGAGGAAGAGGAATTCTTTAACTATTCATGCAACTACTGCATGGGCACCTAGAATTAGCTATGATAGGAATCCATAGACTGTGCCCTTACAAGCTTGGGTGAAGATGGCTCAACTTAGTTGTCAGAAGAACAATTATTTTCTCGGCCAATGAGGTAAATTCGATTCACCTTTATGATAGCATGAATACTAGTATTATTTCAGTGATTTCTGAGGCATTTCCATTCACATCTTATGATAAATAAATGTCTTTCAACTATTTGAATCACGGTACAATCACTACCTTGACTGCTTTAAAGGAAATTCACTACTCAAATGGATTTGGTTAGCCCTCCCTAAATACGATTGTGGGAAGATTTGGTTGGCATGAAATAATGTTAATTAATAATTCTTACATCTAGCCTTAATTTTTTTTTTTTTTTGCATGTGGTTCATGAGAACCTTGGTCAGTGAGTGATCACTACGTCCACGGAAAAATCTGGGCGATAGCTAGGCTAAATCACCCCTCGGCCTACTACAAGACCTGACCCTAAGGGCTTCAGGTGGATTCAACCCTGTGAGCTCCCGATGGTGAGGCACGGTTTTTGACCAACTGAGCTAACCCTTGGGGATTACATCTAGCCTTAATCATCACAGAACATGCCAAATTGATTTTTGGCATAGCATATCCAATCAAGGAAGTCCAAGCCATCAATTCTCCAAACTAGTACTAAGTTGCACATAGTAGTAGTGCCATGCTGAAAACTAAATTATAACTGAAAACTGCCACGAACATATTAGATGGGTCCTATTTTTCTGTCTTTCTATATATGATGTTCATATAATAGAGATAAATATCAAAATAAATAGATTGCTAATTGCTTCCAAAGACAACAAAAATAATTCAGAGACCCCAATTCACCAGCCTAATTAGTTCATCGGTCCAACTTCAAGGTTTTACCAAGTTGCAGACTGTCATTTTGGGAATATAAATGATAAATTATAACTAAGCAAATGCTGGCACACATCCGACCATACTACATCAGTCCCTTTTTCTGTTCCTCCATAAATAATTCTGATATACTAGAGATAAAAATGAATATCAATAGGGTATTTATTACTTCCAAAGGCGGTGAAAAAACGTTTTAATGGTTTATTGATTCCAAATGGAAATGGATATAATAAATTTGTAGATGGATATTCAACTCTTTTCAAAGAAAAATAGCCTCCGAGCATGACCTGTACAAATATGAAATAGCCATCAATTCTCCATAACAATATAAACTCTGTTTAAGGAACACTGAGCTACATTGTTCATAAAATGCCATTTCTCACCTTAGCACAAGCACAAAACCAAATCATCTCTGTGGTGTACGCTTGTGCTGAAGAAGCCAAAAATGCACATAAAGATGCACCCTAAATAGATGTGCTAATACCTTTTCGTTCATCCAATGAAGGTGGGTTGGCCCTCAGAGTTGTTTTGAGATTGCATGAAGAGAAGGCTGGTACTTTGCCACTGAATTTACGATCATTCAGCCTATTTGGAAAGGAGAAAAATTAAAGAGGTATAGGAATGAGTTTGGCTATTGTGTTTTGTTGTTTAAAACGATCAGGTGATATGTGTTCTCCAAAACATAAGTAGAAGAAGGCCTGGCATTTAAACTTGTATTCTTGTAACTCTATTTTTTCTTCATATGATTAGATAATAAGCAACTATACAAAGTCAAACAACCTCTGGATTCCAATAAGAAGACTCTATATCCCCCTCTCCAAGTCTTGCAAGGAAAGGACATACATTGAGAAGAGTTTATATACTCTCAAAACCTTCCAAGATCACATAATCACAATTGAGACTCAGCAACTTTACAGCTATGAGTCAGACTAACCCATATTCATGTACTTTGTTTTCCTACATGAAAAAGTGATAAACAGAGGAAATGAAGATTTTTTGAATATTTCCACCATTGATACAACCCATATGCAATTCTAGGCAGGTAGGAACCATGTTTCTACCCCAAAATATCAACCATATGAAAAGGATGATGAAGATCATGCTTTCCTTTCTGATAATTTAAATCCTGAATACACTTTTGAGGTCACAGAAATACAATGCAATAAACTAATCCTATTTTCACAAACACTGAAAGTAAGGGAGCTATAGAATTTCATGGTAATACACTTGGCACCTCAACATTTCATTGTGAGTTTGAGTAGGAGTAATGTAACCCCCATGTTGCACTTTGATGTTGATCATGATCGTGTAAGAAATAAAGGGAAGTAATCATGGATTCCTAGAGTTTGAGGTCAATATACTTTTTCAAAGCCAACAAAGCAATAATGTGACCATTATGATTATATGAGTGAAGAAACAATTAATTTTATAGTTCAATCCTAAAAGATCCTATATCATGGAATCCGACAATCCTGCTATTTTTTATGCCTACGATCTGAATTTATTCCTCAAGCCAGATGGGATAGGGAAGTCTCATCCTTTTACTGTCAATACTCATTTGGAAGACAAAGTTATTGACATATGTGATGGATATTCCTTGGTAGACAAACAAAGGGTATGTTATAAACACACAATTATTGAAGCTTTAAGTCATACAAATCCATTTCCACCTATAGATAGCTCTATTGTTGAAAATAAAAAAGTTGGACAGTGCCAGAAGATTGATTAAACATGTAATGAAACCCTCGATGACATATACAACTACAGTGCTGAGAATGAAAACGATGTCAAGAAAACCATTGATGGAGAATACAAGCTTGACCAAATAAAAAATTTCTATCTGGACCACATCAAATGCAAATATGTTCTCTTCTCCATGAACATGTGGACAATCATTCATGCACTATATTTTTAAAAGGAAATGTAGACAACAAACCTCTAACAAATCCACATGAAGTTAATGCTGAGAGACAATTTTGGGGCCTGGAAAAGGTGCACTCATAGGGATTAAATCACAGTGAAGAGAGGCTCCTTCACTGTCCCAAAAGAAGGTTCTTCATCACAGCGAGGAGGCTTCCATACGCTATCAAAGGAAGCTCCAAAAGAGCCCTAGTTGCAGTCTTCTATTCACAGCTAAGACGTAATCAAAGGGAGCCTAAATGAACCCCTAATCCACAATAAGAAAGAGATTCAACACACAGTCCTAAACGATGTGCTTTAGGTGTTGTTCAAGTAAGGAGACCTAGCACATCTTAGTCGCAGTTTTGAAGCCCAGCCGCGTTGAAGGGAGAAGTCTCTACAGTTGTCTTATGAGGAGGACCTATAGGCTGTCAAAAGAGGTTCTAACTAGCAGTTAAGGAGGGCTATACTACGCTGGCTAGAGGAACTATATACCACTATAAAGGAAGGCTTCACAGTTATGATGAGGTCCTAAGCCACATCAATGAGAGACCCCAATCCACTGATGGGAAGAAGCCCTAACAACATATCGAGACTTGAAGGATCAACATAGTATTTCAGTGGCAACATGATGATGACAACATTGTGATTGAAACTATTCCTAAGGACTGTTTATAAGGTTGGTAACCTACAGTCATATTATATTAATGAAATCTATTGTAGACCAAAGTTCAAATCATTACACTCAGATTGAGTCAAGTCCTTGTATGACTTATACTACTGCATTGATATTATTTGTTGACTGAAGATCAGAGGCCAGACTTGCTGCTGGGCTAGACCATAGGCCATAGCTAGCAGGAAAGGTATTGACTTGAAAGCATGACAATGGTGGAGCTACACCTCAAAGTCATGGATTGGTAACTGTGTGAAGGAAGAGGATTGAATGTTGACGCCATATCTCATAAAGCAATTACAACTAGTGCAACAAGCAGTTATCAGTGTTTTTGGGAGTTGTATTGAGTCAAGGGTTGACCATGTTTGACTCAGTTTGATGAGCATCCTATTGGTGCCATATGGATGAACTTACATTGATGTCAGAGTGTCAGCAAGGAAATTTGCAAATATCTTAAAACAAAGAAACAAGCAATCAAATTCCATTAAAAAACACTTAACTTTACATATGCCCAAAAGGAGAGGAAATAACTAAGCTAGAATCTGATCCAAGAAAATGCTCCATATTATCATCCTATGCTTAGTAAAGCTTACAAGGAAATGGGTTGGATATGTGTTTAAAGTCTGTACAATAAAAAAGATAGAATCTAAAGGTAGCCCCAACAATCTGAACAGGCAACAGGATATGATAATAATTTATTCAAAGAGCTATTTTTTAATAAAACAAATAGAAAGCCTAAACACATACCTGTTTTAGGCAAAAACTATGGAAGATTAGCCTTACAAAAAAAATGGTAGTAAATGCAAAGATTATAAAACTATCTTGGCGGTCCGGAAGGGTTGTTGACAGTTGCGCCTCACCTGTTAATGCTACAGGATACACCCCGACCATATTGGAGATAATGTGTGCATCCACTCCTCAAAGCACATGGATCACGGATTATCAAAGCACATGGATCACTAATTATCTATCTGTTCAAAAGTTTCCCAAATCGTTGAATCACGGATTATCATGTGTTTCGTGTGAATTTGAGCAAGCTTAGAAGTCGGGTTGCAAACTGCTAGAAGTGTCCTTATTTTTCTACAAGAAACAGTCTAATGTGAAGGTGAATATGCTAAATGTGATATTGGATGGCAATGATGCTAATGATAAGTTGGAAAATTGAAAAGTGCACATATCCAATGCATTAAAACGACTTGTGGTAGGGTTAATCTACCAAAATGCAAGGTTGTAGTGTTTCTTGTAGTTGCAAAATAGAGTAGAGTGTAAGAAACAATGAATAACACATAATGAACAAAAAATTAAAAATAGTAATGGAAATGAACTAAATTCAAAGTAAAAATTCTATACAACTAATGTAACAGTGCTACAACTATCATCAACAAATGTTAAGATAAGCCGTAAGAAAAAATTGCTCATAAACAAATGTGTGAACATAAATGATACAAGAGGGATATTGACCACCTAGGTCAATGGGGCTTAACACAAGGAAACTTAAAAACCTTAGAAGAAAGCTAAACTAAGAGCTGAAATCAAATATCACTTCGATTAACAAACATGTTGTTTGTACATGACAAAGTTACAAAAAATGCTTGGAATCTAAACCTCTCGTATTATTCACATGTTTTCCTATGATTTTCTTCTAATCCTCTTATGCTACTCAAGCCTATTGTTTGTACAAGTGGATAGGAGGAAAACTCCTTGAGTGGAGGAATGCTTTCCCTCCAAAAAGCAATAAAAACCCATATCGTGTTTCCTAGATCACCACGTAGCAATAGCAAGGAGGATTTACTATTCTTAGGAAGTCATGTTGGGTTTATTTCTAAACCAACCAAAGCCACTCATAGGCCCTAGGATGATAATGGTGTTTCTCCTTAGATGATGTCCAAGGCCCCAAACAAAGCCATCCTTGTGGGGCAAAATTATCCTCACATTATCACCCATACAACATCTATATGCCTATGGTTTATAATGATGACAAATAGTGCTCCCCATCACCTAATTGTACAAAAAACCCCAACTAACCTAGATGCCATGTCAAACTTGTCCTCAATATTAGCATATCATCCTACATTATCCATTAGCTCATGGAGATAGAGGGTTCAAGGACTCTCACTCCATGGTTGGGGACTATAGTCCATCAAGAGGTCAAATTTCAGGCTAATTGTATCTAGGACACCTCAAGGTCAACCAACATTAATGCAATGTATTAGTTGTTGGTACATCAACCTATCAAAATGTCACAATATTGGGTAGTAGACATTAGTAAGTAGGACACTAGCCACCAACAAGAAACCTTGATGTTGGCGATGAGCACCACTAGGCCAACCATTCACCTTAGAGGCACTGGGAGGTGGTTTTTTACCATGTGCATAGTTTGTATTATTACTGAACCAACCAAAACCACTCGTAGGCCCTGGGATGATAATGATATTTCTCCTTAAATGATGTCCAAGGCCCCAAACAAAGGCATCCTTGTGGGGCAAAATTATCCTCACATTAACACCCATACAACATCTATATACCTATGGTTTATAATGATGGCAAATAGTGCTCCCCATCACCTAATTGTGAAAAAATCCCCAACTAACCTAGATGCCATGTCAAACTTGTCCTCGATATTAGCATATCATCCTACATTATCCATTAGCTCATTGAGATAGAGGGTTCAAGGACTCTCACTCCATGGTTGGGGACTATAGTCCATCAAGTCTAGGTCAAATTTCGGGCTAACTATATCAAGGACACCTCAAGGTCAACCAACACTAATGCAATGTATTAGTTGTTGGTACATCGACCTATCAAAATGTTACAATATTGGGTAGTAGACATTAGTAAGTAGGACACTAGCCACCAACAAGAAACCTTGATGTTGGCGATGAGCACCACTAGGCCAACCATTCACCTTAGAGGCACTGGGAGGTGGTTTTTTACCATGTGCATAATTTGTATTATTACTGAACCAACCAAAACCACTCGTAGGCCCTGGGATGATAATGATATTTCTCCTTAAATGATGTCCAAGGCCCCAAACAAAGGCATCCTTGTGGGGCAAAATTATCCTCACATTAACACCCATACAACATCTATATACCTATGGTTTATAATGATGGCAAATAGTGCTCCCCATCACCTAATTGTGAAAAAATCCCCAACTAACCTAGATGCCATGTCAAACTTGTCCTCGATATTAGCATATCATCCTACATTATCCATTAGCTCATCGAGATAGAGGGTTCAAGGACTCTCACTCCATGGTTGGGGACTATAGTCCATCAAGTCTAGGTCAAATTTCGGGCTAACTATATCAAGGACACCTCAAGGTCAACCAACACTAATGCAATGTATTAGTTGTTGGTATATTGACCTATCAAAATGTCACAATATTGGGTAGTAGTCATTAGTAAGTAGGACACTAGCCACCAACAAGAAACCTTGATGTTGGCGATGAGCACCACTAGGCCAACCATTCACCTTAGGGGCACTGGGAGGTGGTTTTGTACCATGTGCACAGTCTGTACTATTACTTAACCAACCAAAACGACTCGTATGCCCTGGGATGATAATGGTGTTTTTCCTTAGATGATGTCCAAGGCCCCAAACAAAGCCATCCTTGTCCAGGGGCAATATTATCATCACATTAACAACCATACAACATCTATATTACTTTGGCTTATAATGATGGCAAAGAGTGCTCCCCATCACCTAAATGTGCAAAAAGCCCCAACTAACCTACATGCCATGTCAAGCTTGTCCTCGATATTAGAATATCATCCTACATTGTCCATTAGCTCATCTAGATAGGTGCTTCAAGGACTCTCACTCCATGATTGGGGACTATAGTCCATCAAGTCTAGGTCAAAGTTCAAGCTAACTGTATCAAGGACACCTCAAGGTCAACCAACACTAATGCAATGTATTAGTTGTTGGTACATCAACCTATCAAAATGCCACAATATTGGGTAGTAGACATTACTAAGTAGGACATTGGCCACCAACAACAAACCTTGATGTTGGTGATGAGCACCACTAGGCCAACCGTTCACCTTAGGGGTACTGGGAGGTGGTTTTGTACCATGTGCACAATCTGTACTAATACTTAACCAACCAAAACCACTCGTATGCCCTGGGATGATAATGGTGTTTCTCCTTAGATGATGTCCAAGGCCCCAAACAAAGCCATCCTTGTTGAGGGGCAAAATTATCCTCACATTAACACCCATACAACATCTACATTACTTTGGTTTATAATGATGGCAAAGAGTGCTCCCCATCACCTAAATGTGAAAAAAGCCCCAACTAACCTACATGCCATCTCAAGCTTGTCCTCGATATTAGCATATCATCCTACATTATCCATTAGCTGATCTAGATAGGGGGTTCAAGGACTCTCACTCCATGGTTGGGGACTATAGTCCATCAAGTCTAGGTCAAAGTTCGAGCTAACTATATCAAGGACACCTCAAGGTCAACCAACACTAATGAAATGTATTACTTGTTGGTACATCGACCTATCAAAATGTCACAATATTGGGTAGTAGACATTAGTAAGTAGGAAACTTGCCACCAACAAGAAACCTTGATGTTGGCGATGAGCACCACTAGGCCAACTGTTCACCTTAGGGGCACTGGGAGGTGGTTTTGTACCATGTGCACAGTCTCTACTATTACTTAACCAACTAAAACCACTCGTATGCCCTGGGATGATAATGGTGTTTCTCCTTAGATGATGTCCAAGGCCCCAAACAAAGTCATCCTTGTCCAGGGGCAAAATTATCCTCACATTAACACCCATACAACATCTATATTACTTTGGTTTATAATGATGGAAACTAGTGCTCCCCATCACCTAAATGTGCAAAATAAGAACCAACTAACCTACATGCCATGTCAAGCTTGTCCTCGATATTAGCATATCATCCTACATTATCCATAGCTCATCTAAATAGGGGGTTCAAGGACTCTCACTCCATGGTTGTGGATTATAGTCCATCAAGTCTAGGTCAAATTTCAGGCTAACTGTATCAAGGACACCTCAAGGTCAACCAACACTAATGCAATGTATTAGTTGTTGGTATATCGACCTATCAAAATGTCACAATATTGGGTAATATACATTAGTAAGTAGGACACTAGCCACCAACAAGAAACCTTAATGTTGGCAATGAGCACCACTAGGCCAACCGTTCACCTTAGGGGCACTGGGAGGGGGTTTTGTACCATGTGCACAGTCTCTACTATTACTTAACCAACCAAAACCGCTCGTATGCCCTGGGATGATAATGGTGTTTCTCCTTAGATGATGTCCAAGGCCCCAAACAAAGCCATCCTTGTCCAGGGGAAAAATTATCCTCACATTAACACCCATACAACATTTATATTACTTTAGTTTATAATGATGGTAAATAGTGCTCCCCATCACCTAAATGTCCAAACGCCCCAACTAACCTACATGACATGTCAAGATTGTCCTCTATATTAGCATATCATCCTACATTATCCATTAGCTCATCTAGATAGGGGGTTGAAGGACTCTCACTCCATGGTTGGGGACTATAGTCCATCAAGTCTAGGTCAAAGTTCGAGCTAACTGTATCAAGGACACCTCAAGGTCAACCAACACTAATGCAATGTATTAGTTGTTTGTACATCGACCTATCAAAATGTCATAATATTGGGTACTAGACATCAGTAAGTAGGACACTGGCCACCAACAAGAAACCTTGATGTTGGCGATGAGCACCACTAGGCCAACCGTTCACCTTAGGGGAACTAGGAGGTGGTTTTGTACCATGTGCACAGTCTGTACTATTACTTAACCGGCCAAAACCTCTTGTATGCCCTGGGATGATAATGGTGCTTCTCCTTAGATGATGTCCAAGGCCCCAAACAAAGCCATCCTTGTCCAGGGGCAAAATTATCCTCACATTAACACCCATACAGCATCTATATTACTTTGGTTTATAATGATGGCAAATAGTGCTCCCCATCACCTAAATGTGCAAAAAGCCCCAACTAACCTACATGCCATGTCAAGCTTGTTCTCAATATTAGCATATCATCCTACATTATCCATTAGCTCATCTAGATAGGGGGTTCAAGGACTCTCACTCCATGGTTGGGGACTATAGTCCATTAAGTCTAGGTCAAAGTTCGAGCTAACTGTATCAAGGACACCTCAAGGTAAACAAACACTAATGCAATGAATTACTTGTTGGTACATCGACCTATCAAAATGTCAAACATGTCCTCGATATTAGCATATCATCCTACATTATCCATAATTTAGCTCATGGAGATAGAGGGTTCAAGGACTTTCACTCCTTGGTTGGGGACTATAGTCCATTGAGAGGTCAAATTTCAGGCTAACTGTATGAAGGACACCTTAACAAGGTCAACCTACACTAATGCAATGTATTAGTTGTTGGTACATCGACCTATCAAAATGTCACAATATTGGGTAGCAGACATTAGTAAGTAGGACACTAGCCACCAACAAGAAACCTTGATGTTGGCGATGAGCACCACTAGGCCAACCGTTCACCTTAGGGGCACTTGGAGATGGTTTCGTACCATGTGCACAGTCTATACTATTACTTAACCAACCAAAACCACTCGCATGCCCTGGGATGATAATGGTGTTTCTCCTTAGATGATGTCCAAGGCCCCAAATAAAGCCATCCTTGTCCAGGGGCAAAATTATCCTCACATTAACACCCATACAACATCTATATTACTTTGGTTTATAATGATGGCAAATAGTGCTCCCCATCACCTAAATGTGTAAAATGCCCCAATTAACCTACATGCCATGTCAAGCTTGTCCTCGATATTAGCATATCATCCTACATTATCCATTAGCTCATCTAGATAGGGGGTTGAAGGACTCTCACTCCATGGTTGGGGACTATAGTCCATCAAGTCTAGGTCAAAGTTCGAGCTAACTGTATCAAGGACACCTCAAGGTCAACCAACACTAGTGCAATGTATTAGTTGTTGGTACATCGACCTATCAAAATGTCAAACATGTCCTCAATATTAGCATATCATCCTACATTATCCATAATTTAGCTCACGGAGATAGAGGGTTCAATGACTCTCACTCCATGGTTGGGGACTATAGTCCATCAAGAGGTCAAATTTCAGGCTAACTGTATGAAGGACACCTTAACAAGGTCAACCTACACTAATGCAATGTATTAGTTGTTGGTACATTGACCTATCAAAATGTCACAATATTAGGTAGTAGAAATTAGTAAGTAGGACACTAGCCAACAACAAGAAACCTTGATGTTGGCGATGAGCACCACTAGGCCAACCATTCACCTTAGAGGCACTAAGAGGTGGTTTTGTACCATGTGCATAATCTATATTATTACTGAGCCAACCAAAACCACTCGTATGCCCTGGGATGATAATGGTGTTTCTCCTTAGATGATGTCGAAGGCCCCAAACAAAGCCATCCTTGTGAGGAAAAATTATCCTCACATTAACACCCATACAACATCTATATAGTTATGGTTTATAATGATGGAAAATAGTGCTCCCCATCTCCTAATTGTGCAAAAATCCCCAACTAACCTAGATGCCATGTCAAACTTGTCCTCGATATTAGCATATTAACTAGATTTATTATTTCTTTGTGACTCAAGTTGAAAAATCGAAATACAAAATATTTAATAAATTAGAGAAAATATTATTTCTGGGGTGTTACCAAGCCTATTACTTGAGGTTTTATATAAGACAAGTATATATTGCTAGAAAAATAGAGATAGCGAGTAATTATTAAATTCTTAAATTCCTTATTTGAAATAAAGAAAAAACTCTACTTTTAGCTTTTTTAATAACCACTAAATTCTTTATTTGACTAGTTCCTTATTTGAAATAAGGAAAAATCTCTAATTTTTTTCTTTTAGTAATTTCTAAATTCCTTATTTGATATTAATAAAAATAAAAATAAAAAAAGATTTTTTATGCATTCAAATGGAAATTTTACTTACAATTCCATTCCAAATACCAACCCGCATCTACGACACTAATTTGTCAGCAAATACATGCACGATTTTGTGAGTAAATGTAGGCTATTGAAGTAACTGAAAATAGTTAGTAAGAATAAAGTTGCTCATAATAAACTAAGTGTTGACCCCTCCCCATCATCTGATGTGACTAGATCATCACTCAGTATAAATAGAGCAGTTATGATCTCAGGATTGATCCTGCCACAACTGCACTGTTAAACTTCCATGCACGATTTTGTCTGATTTTCAGAAGAACAACTGTTGAAATTTACAAGCAGGGTTCAGGTTTTCCTCTTTTGGAAGCTAGAGTTCATGAAAAATACAGGTACTTCTCATTGTACTCACTTTTTTAAATAGAGAACAATTTTGCAATGACTGGCATTTTATAGACGTGATGTCTTAATTTTGGTTGATAAATGCTCTGTTTTTCGTATATATATCACATCAATTTGTGTAGTACATTTGATAATTTCATTGAAAATTCATTTCACATTGGTTGGTTAGTTGCAATTTGTTTTCCTACAATAAGTTCTTTTTTAGGATTGGACTGAAGCGGTCTGATTTTTTTTTTTTTTGTCAGTTACCAATCCATGACCTAGAGGTGCAGCTCCACCATTGTCACGCTTTCAAGTTAATACCTTCGCTGCTAGCTATGTCCTGTGGTCTAGCCTAGCAGCAAGTCTGGCCTCTGATTTTCAGTCAACAAATACTATCAATGCAGTAGTATAAGTCGTACAAGGACTTGACTCAATCTGAGTGTACTGATTTGAACTTTAGTCTAGGATAGATTTCATTAATATAATATGACTGTAGGTTACCAACCTTATAAACATTCCTCAGGAATAGTTTAAATCACAATGCTGTCATCATCATGTTGCCACTGAAATACTAAGACGTGCTAGGTCTCCTTACTGGAATAACACCTAAAACACATCCTTTAGGACTGTGTATTGAGTCCCTTTCTTATTGTGGATTAGGGGTTCATTTAGGCTCACTTTGATTGCGTCTTAGCTGTGAATAGAAACTGCAACTAGGGCTCTTTTAGAGCTTCCTTTGACAGCATATGGAAGCCTCCTTGCTGTGATGAAGAACCTTCTTTTGGGACAGAGAAGGAGTCTCTCTTCACTGTGATTTAATCCCTGTGAGTGCACCTTTTCCAGGCCCCAAAATTGTCCCTCACCATTGACTTCATGTGGATTTGTTAGAGGTTTGTTGTCTACATTTCCTTTTAAAAATCTAGTGCATGAATGATTGTCCACATGTTCATGGAGAAGAGAACATATTTTCATTTGATGTGGTCCAGAGAGAAATTTTTTATTTGGTCAAGCCTGTATTCTTCATCAATGATTTTCTTGACATCGTTTTCATTCTCAACGCTGTAGTTGTATATGTCATTGAGGGTTTACAGGTTTAATCAATCTTTTGGGGCTGTCCAACTTTGTTATTGTAAACAATAGAGCTATCTATAGGTGGAAATGGATTTGTTTGACTTAAAGCTTCAATAATGGTGTGTTTATAACATACTCTTTGTTTGTCTACCAAGGAATATCGATCACATATGTCAATAAATTTGTCTTCCAGATGAATATAACCAACACATATTTGACCTCTATATGGGATATTTAGATTTTTACTAGAAACACAAACATTATTTGAAGGTATTGTGCACCACAAACTAGTATTGGGGCCTTGGAAATTATTGAGGCATGAGATCACAAGCCTTAAGCCTTTAGTGATGCCTCTCAAGTTGAAATAATATGAACATATACTTAACCAACACAAATCACTTTTGTAGAGTACTTTTTGTATCCCACTAAGAATATAACATCCCATAGATGGATTTGCATAACATAAATTGGTCTTAAGGCTTGGACAATAGTTAGGGGATGAAAATAATTAAACTAGGGAATGGAAAAGGCTTATCGATATCAATATCCATGAATGAGGCTCGAAACCACTACATATGATCTCTGTAGGGGATCATTTGACTACAACTAAGATTATAAACACCATTATGAGGTATTTCTCATTACATACTAGTCTTTGAAACCTAATAATGGTCAATTGAGGAAAACAAGATTCTAAGACCCTAAATAAATCTTCTCAAAATCAACAACCATCAATAAATCCCCATGACTAAACTCCCAAACCACTGTGTATTACCTTGATTTTTCACCCATTTATGCATTCAAATTTTAGGTAATTCATCTATGAATTTCATTTTAAGGGTATGTTTTTTCTATGACACAAAAAACAAATGGTTATTCCAACTGCTCCATCTTGTGATAATTTAATCCCATAAAGCAATGTATTTTGGCTTGAGGTAGAAATGAAACAAATGATGGAAGAAAGGAGACAACAATTGATTCAACTGATTAGCAACTACTGAGTTTCTCAACATTGATAATAGAGCATTCAGGTAGTTTAGATTTCCTATGTATAATAAGGTGTCATTGTGGAAATAATAAAATCCAATAAGTTTTTTTGGAAATCCAAGTTATAGTTGTCAAGTTTCAGTGTTATGTTGTTTTTTATGGTGTTTAATCCATTTCCACTAACAAAAACATTTTTCAATCACTCTACATAGCTTAGGACAAAACCAACTAGTATTTTCGGTAATTGGACTAGAGGATGTTATTGATATAGAACAAAAATCCCCACCGTTTTTGTTTGGAATACTCGTATGGTACTTTTTTAAGCAGAGAACAATTGTACAATGACTGACATTTTATAGACGTGATGTCTTAATTTTGGTTGATAAATGCTCTGTTTTATAAGCTCTGCATTTATAAGCTCTGTTTTGGTTGATAAATGCTCTGTTTTATAAGCTCTACATTTAATTCCATTTTTTTTTGGTGAGGCCGATCTTCCATAGCTTATTCCTAAAACAGGTATGTGTTTAGGCTTTCTGTTTGTTTTATTAAAAAATATATCTTTGAATAAATTATTATCATATCCTGTTGCCTATTCAGATTGTTGGGGCTACCTTTAGATTATATGTTTTTTATTTTCCAGACTTTAAACACATATCCAACCCATTTCCTTGTAAGCTCTACTAAGCATAGGATGATAATACATTGCATTTTCTTGGATTGGGTTCTAGCTTAGTTATTTCCTCTGCTTTTGGGCATATGTAAAGTTAAGTTCATTTTAATGGAATTTGATTACTTGTTTCTTTGTGTTAAGTTATTTGCAAATTTCCTTACTGACACTCTGACATCAATGTAAGTTCATCCATATGGCACGAATAGGATGCTCATCAATCTGAGTCAAACATGGTTAATCCTTGACCCAATACAGCTCCCAAAAACACTGATAACTGCTTGCTGCACTAGCTGTAACTGCTTTATTAGATATGGAATCAACATTCAATCCTCTTCCTTTACACAGTTACCAATCCATGACCTAGAGGTGCAACTCCACCATTGTCACGCTTTCAAGTCAATACCTTTGCTACTAGCTATGTCCTGTGGTATACCCTAGCAGCAAGTCTAGCCTTTGATCTTCAGTCAACAAATACTATGAATGCAGTAGTATAAGTCGTACAAGGACTTGACTCAATCTGAGTGTACTGATTTGAACTTTGGTTTAGGACAGATTTCATTAATATAATATGACTGTAGGTTACCAACCTTATAAATAGTCCTCAGGAATAGTTTCAATCACAATGCTATCATAATCATGTTGCCACTAAAATACTAAGATGTGCTAGGTCTCCTTACTTAAACAACACCTAAAACACATCCTTTAGGACTATGTATTGAGTCTCTTTCTTTTTATGGATTAGGGGTTCATTTAGGCTCCCTTTGATTGCGTCTTAGCTGTGAATAGAAACTGCAACTAGGGCTCTTTTGGAGCTTCCTTTGACAACGTATGGAAGCCTCCTTGCTGTGATGAAGAACCTTCTTTTGGGACAGCAAAGGAGCCTCTCTTCACTGTGATTTAATCCCTGTGAGTGCACCTTTTCCAGGCCCCAAAATTGTCCCTCAGCATTGACTTCATGTGGATTTGTTAGAGGTTTGTTGTCTACATTTCCTTTTAAAAATCTAGTGCATGAATGATTTTCCACATGTTCATGGAGAAGAGAACATATTTGCATTTGATGTGGTCTAGAGAGAAATTTTTTATTTGGTCAAGCCTGTATTCTTCATCAATGATTTTCTTGACATCGTTTTCATTCTCAGCACTGTAGTTGTATATGTCATTGAGGGTTTACAGGTTTAATCAATCTTCTGGGGCTATCCAACTTTGTTATTGTCAACAATAGAGCTATCTATAGGTGGAAATGGATTTGTTTGACTTAAATCTTCAATAATTGTGTGTTTATAACATACTCTTTGTTTGTCTACCAAGGAATATCCCTCACATATTTCAATAACTTTGTCTTCCAGATGAATATTGACAGTAAAAGGATGAGACTTCCTTATCCCATATGGCTTGAGGAATAAATTCAGATCATAGGCATAAAAAATAGCAAGACTGTCAGATTCCATGATATAGGATCATTTAGGATTGAACTAGCAAATCTTCCCACAATTGTATTTAGGGAGTGCTAACCAAATCCATTTGAGTAGTGAATTCCCTTTAAAGCAATCAAGGTAGTGATTGTACCATGATTCAAATAGTTGAAAGACATTTATTTATCATAACTAGAAAGTTTTCATGTCTTTGTATACTTTGAGAATACGAATGAACTTGCATATATTCCCTTTGAGAATACCTTATTGGGAACTTGTCAGTTCACTCACCTATTTCTTCCATTTTCTTTTTAGTATCCTTAGATGAAATAAATTTTTTTACTATTTGGAATGGGTTATAGTTGTTAGGAAGTATTGAATAGTTCATAGAATTCCTTCTTTCATTTATGAATGTAGTTGTTTACCTTTGGACACATATTAATAGAAAGTGTATTCTGTCTCCAATTAAGAGATATTTGGAATTTCCATACACTATATTACAATCAGTATTTTTACCTTTAATCAAAATGAGCGAGTACGTCTTCCATAATTTTCTAGGGTTCTAACATTAGAAAATACCCTAACTTCATTTGATTTCGTGTAAAACATATTTTCCCATTGGATGTTACATACTATTTCTGATGCCCGCCTCTAGTATCATTGTCTTCTGGAGTCAATGAGTTTACACCATATTCTTTTCTTAGAGTCTTGAGGTGTTTATATGTTTCTAATATTGTGTAATTGTAGTGATGAATGGAATTATAAGTTTGACCCAAGTAATGATACAAAACTTTTGTTTAAGGTCCATTAACCATAAGGACCAATTTCTCATCTATTCACTGTATCAGGTTACAATGAGCTTGCAAGAATATTAAGTTGTTCTGCACAACCCACCTCCCATTAGTATAATTCATAATGAACAATTTTTGATGCACTCATTGAGTCAAGGGAATTTTCTAGAATATAAAGCTATCCAATGTGACCCTTCTCCCATGAGCATTGGTCATAATGACAAATTACTCATTTTCTCATTGCATAAGGTGAGAGGGTGAAGAAGTGGCATTGAATATAGTGAAATGAAATCACATGGAATCAATTATCACCTATAATGCTTATACCTAGTAACGAATACTTCAGAGGAAGGTCAAATCACCATTGCAAGGCTTGTTGGCTCAAAGGACACTTAACCATGCATTTTTTCACCATAATCAAGCCTATTTAGATTTCTATACCAACCTATTCATAGATCCCTTCTCTTTAAATTAATATTTGTTTATTGCTAAGCATCAGTGG
>APFE031140964.1:87083-103182 GCA_000404065.3 Pinus taeda
AAAATGTCACAATATTGGGTAGTAGACATTAGTAAGTAGGACACTAGCCACCAACAAGAAACCTTGATGTTGGCGATGAGCACCACTAGGCCAACCATTCACCTTAGAGGCACTGGGAAGTGGTTTTGTACCATGTGCATAGTCTATATTATTACTGAACCAACCAAAACCACTCGTAGGCCATGGGATGATAATGGATTTTCTCCTTAGATAATGTCCAAGGCCCCAAACAAAGCCATCCTTGTGGGGCAAAATTATCCTCACATTAACACCCATACAACATCTATATACTGATGGTTTATAATGATGGCAAATAGTGCTCCCCATCACCTAATTGTGCAAAAAGCCCCAACTAACCTAGATGCCATGTCAAACTTGTCCTCGATATTAGCATATCATCCTACATTATCCATTAGCTCATCAAGATAAAGGGTTCAAGGACTCTCACTCCATGGTTGGGGACTATAGTCCATCAAGAGGTCAAATTTCGGCTAACTATATCAAGGACATCTCAAGGTCAACCAAAACTAATGCAATGTATTAGTTGTCGGTACATCGACCTATCAAAATGTCACAATATTGGGTAGTAGACATTAGTAAGTAGGACATTAGCCACCAACAAGAGACCTTGATGTTGACGATGAGCACCACTAGGCCAACCATTCACCTCAGAGGCACTAGGATGTGGTTTTGTACCATGTGCATAGTCTGTATTATTACTAACCCACTAAAACCACTCGTAGGCCCTAGGATGATAATGGTGTTTCATGTCCTTTGGAACAAGTTGGTTATGGAGCATTTTCTATTAGTTTCCATTGTACGGAAATTGCACACCAGGACAGTGGTGCATGGAAGTATATCAACCTAGCTATAACAATGAAATTGCCATACCTTATTAAAAAAAATGTACAGTAGAGAATTCAAATGAATTAGTATACCATTATTTCTTTTCTTTATTTTGTCCTTGAGTGTTGCCTTCATTTTACATGAATGCCCATTATTCTTGATCATTGGAACAAAATGTTTGGATTGGGCATAGAAAATAATATTTCTTAGTTCTTTGCTCTCGAACTTGGCATTTTTGGTATACATCATCTCCATATTTTTATGTAATTTTAAAACAACTCAATCCATTTCCATGTTTCATTGAGTTTTGGTTCAAGATTATGCAAGAACTTTTGAAACCAGGTTTGGAAATTAAACCTTGATATTTGTGATTAGTTTCTTCTTTCATGACATAGAGTTTGAAGGAAAATCAATTTATTTGAGAATTGTGTTACATTATCTACTATTTATAATAATAATAATAATAATCTAATTTTAAGGTCATGGCCAAGCCATACATCAAATTGGTGTAAGACACAACCAAAGTAAACACCAAATGGGTGCATGAGACCCCATATTTGTGAGACAAGGGATCCACCTCCGCCCAACGATTTGAATGCTAAAGTCTACAGAACAGCACATTCTCTACCCCTAGATTTGAAGTTGGGAGCTCTTAGGAGGAAACACAAGCTCTTAACCTTTAAACTTTAGGCCCACTCAAGCTATATAAAAATGGAACATCATATGCAAGCCAATAACAAGATATAGTTGATTGGAAGGTAATATGGTAACATTAAGCATCTACTTCTTCTTGTGGTCCCTTGCATTCTAGTTGCTCTCTCTTTGATGTATAGTGTTTTGGTTGGCAAGCTTCAGTTTTCTTGGCATATGAGTTTTTGTGTAAGGTATTTCCTTGTTTGACAGTATTGAAATTTGGTGTGTACTTAAGGTTACCAATAGTGTTGCAACTTTTAATCTTTGGACAGTAATGTTAAGGTGCAATGCACTGATTTTTACAATAATAATTGTCCAGTTTTACTGTGTAGTGGCCTTTGCCTGCACCTCTCATGTCCCTTGCCTTTTTCCCTCTTGAGAAAACTCCAGATACAAATAAAATGTGAAATTGAACCTCTTACCAAGCTATGTTTCATCTAAACCATGTTGCTACTGGAAATGTGCCCAAATAATGTTATTATTGAAGATATGTGCAGTATGTGGCAACATTAACTTGTTTTACCATGTGATGACAATTCTCCGCCGACGGATGCCACTTGATGATTTATTACCTATTAGTTGATAAACAACATTTTCTTGTTAGTGGGGATGTATAAGAGCGTTATTACAATTTCTTGTTTACTGCATTGACAGAATGCGGGCTAGGTGATTGCAAATTTGCAAAAGCCTAGAGACTAGGCTAGTTGTTGTTTAGATCTTTTGTTGGGCCAGGGTCAATATTTAGGTTAGCCATAGTTCAGATCGTCTTTTGGGTCTCTTCTATCTGTTGGTTCTCAGGGGTTTTACACTGATTCTCGCCTTTGTATAAATTGATATCTTATGCTCGTTGATATAGCAATCAAAACAACTTTCAATATAGCAAAATTTGAATAATTGGGCAGCAAATTTCATTCACTTAGTAACAACCGAAAATAAATAGATATTGAAATAAAATATATATGGAATGCCATATAAGATCCTAACAAATGTGGATAGGCTCTAAATTTTTCTTACCTGGAGACTACCGCTTGGTGGGGGCTTCTGAGATGAAAATTATGGTTACTTCCAGTACCTCCCATTCCAAAAAAATTGTTGTTGTCTTGTTTTTTCCCTATCTAGGCCATGCACTCACTCCCCATATTTGAGGATGTCTGCCCAATGGACTGATTGCCCGGTCCATGAAATCCCCAGGACTAATGCACCTTCGCATTGTGATTGCTATTACTACGATGAGTATTATTGCTACTAGCCCCCTGTTGTGGCTGCCCTCTTCCTCCCATAGGAAAAAACATCACTGGATACCTCGAACAAGACAGGGTCTGGGAACAACGACTTATGACTAAATCTAATAATTTGTTGGTCTTTGCATACCCACTCTAGCTTAACAAGCCTGGTAAAGCTCAAGATTGAAAGAAAATATATTTAGTAAAAACCCTAACACTAAGGGTTTGACAGTGAACTTGTGGACAAATCTAGCGAAATAAAGATCGACAGACAGGGGAGAAGGAGGCTAGCTCAAAACTATGGCCGAATCCCAACAACTTGAACAAATTTCCATAGTAATGAAGCTTCAATGTCCCCGACTGAGAAAAATTCGAGTAAGCGATCTATACAAGCCTTTGAGTTTGTTTTCGTGGTTTCTTTAAGACTTTGTGATTTTCACCGATGAAAAGATATTAAGCGTTCACCTGCTGCAATTAGTAACACTTTCGTTCAAAGTTCATCGAGAAATTAATTTAGTTTTTTATAGTTTAATGTTATTAAAAATCTATCCTTCACGAGTTGGATGACTATGGTGATATTTCTACCTAGGGTCATTCTCTCTCGGGTTGGAAAGGGGTATTGTGCTGGAATTAATAAGGCTTTGGTTCAAAGTTTATTGGATGACTATGGTGATATTTCTACCTAAGGTCATTCTCTCTCGGGTTGGAAAGGGGTATTGTGCTGGAATTAATAAGGCTTTGGTTCAAAGTTTATTTGAGCAATTAATTTTTATTTTATTTTATTTTTTAATGTTGTTAAAAATCTACCCTTCACGGGTTGGATGACTGGTGATATTTCTACCCATGGTCATTCTCTCATGGATCTTTTGGAAAAGGGTCTTGTTGTGTATTGGAGGTATTGGAGGCCAAACAAAGATGGAAGGTACACTTATGTGAGTGGCCTAAAGAATATGATATATCTGATATGACCTAATGACCTCAAATATATATGAGAATCATATCCTTCTCACTCTCCCTCTCTCTCCAACGCTTTCCCACTCTCTAGATCTCTCACTACCTCCCTCTCTCTCTCTCTCCCTCACTCCCTCTCTCCTTCACCCTTCCTCCCTCTCTATCTCTTCCTCTGCTTCTCTCTTTATCTCCTACTCTTTCATGCCCACTCTCTCTTTATATCTTTATCTCTCTCCCTCCCTCTATACATATCCTTATCCCTCTCACTCCCTCTTTATATCTCTCTATCCAAAGTTATTTTAGTACATGCACCATAATTCATACACTAGTGTTGAGCTCCACAATTATGTTTAAGCATAGATCTTTACTTAACCATGATGAAAAATCATCAAACCACAATCAAGACTTATTAGTGCCCACAATGCATTGGGTTAACCCACATATTTCCCACATCATCTAATTTATTGTCACTAAGCTAATAAGGGTCATAAGCTAAAACCATTATTCAAAATTGACCTAATTGCTAGGTGTCTTCCTCCTATGCTATCCACATTGTGGACCAATATCCCCTATATATGGCTCCACCGATATCCCCTATCCTCATGCTAATTCTTGGGCTCAAAGTTGTGAGTACCATGACAAATAGAAAGATGATATTGAGCATAGATAAATGCATTAAGAAATAAATCCTAATGCATTGGGATTATATTGTTTTGGATTAAAGATTCCTCTATGCATTTCATTATAGAAGCAGACATGTCCCTCCAAAGTTGCTTGAATGTCTACTAAAAGAGGACCCAAAGTTTATCCTAATTCACGGAACAAGGTAGCAATCAACCTTAAGCACAAATCTACTAGTAGACGCTCGATCAGCTTTAGAGGGACATATCTACTTCTATACTGAAACGTGTAGAGGAATATTTAATCCAAAAGAATATGCTCTGAATGCATTAAGATTTATTGTTCAATGTATTAGGATGTTGTGGGTTTTCTCTTCCCTATCTAGTTGAATTTTTGAATCCCCTTCTTTCCTTAAGATCCCTCAAACTGTGGTTAGAGTTCTTAGATGACTATAAGGAGGAAGCCCCTTTCGGAAAGGGACATACAATTTGAAGGTGTCTAGCTTGTTGGTAATTCCTACATCAAAAAGTTGTATTTTCATAGTCCAAGGGTTGGGAATACACAATGCCCATCCACTTGAGCTCTATTTTATCTGGTAGACCTTCATTGAGATCTACCTAAACAAATAAGAAGACATGGCTGAATATGCCTTTCAAAAGTGTTTCCCCGTCTACTTTGACGAATCTTCCAACTAAATTGCCCACTTTTTCTAAGAGACCTGGATGGGTAAAGTGAATGGGAAAACTAGGCCATCTTACCCATATTGGAGTAGTCATTAACAACATAGTGAGAGGACTGTAGTTGGGAAACCCTAGCTTCACTGGAAGACCAACTCATCCCCAAAACCATGGACCTTGGTCAAGGATTTTTTTCTTATCCTCAAGACATTTGAAGATCACCACAAAAAAAAACTTTGAGCAAAATATCAATTCTAGGTTATGAGCCTAGTTTGATAGATCCAATCTCTAAGGGCAAATGATGAGGGTCAAAAACCGTTGAAATGACATATGATTGCTTGATTGAGTTACTATGCAACCCTCAAATTGATGCCAACCTCTGTTAGTTCCAGGCTAGGAGTGGCTAGAGAGTGGTCAACCACAAAGGCCAAGCCTGAA
This sequence comes from Pinus taeda, assembly GCA_000404065.3. Classification (NCBI taxonomy): domain Eukaryota; kingdom Viridiplantae; phylum Streptophyta; class Pinopsida; order Pinales; family Pinaceae; genus Pinus; species Pinus taeda. Next base: position 92,533 of record APFE031140964.1, read on the forward strand.
TAATCCTTAAAATTTAAAGAGTTGGGACCAGGCTTGTGACCTTTCTGACTTGGTGGTATAAGGAGCCTACTCTCCCTTAGCTCCCCCTTTCATCTCTGTAATGAGGGAGATTAAAGCCTCATTTTGAATGCCATAGTCGCTTAGACGAAATTCCTCTTGTAGCATCCTGCCTTTCTACATAAGCCTCGAAAGCGCAACTAGAATTATTGTATGTTCATGGAGTTTGGTAGCAAGCATGACTACCAAGTTAGCTACTAACATAGTGATACAGGTAATCCATTGTGAGAGAGGTTTTACAAATATTACGAAAAGGGGTGGTTATGAATTTGAAGATCCATGCTTTACTAGTTTTTTCCGTGGGAAGTGAGGGACAGATTCATGCCTACCCTCTTCATCATGGCAAAACATTTTGACAAACATATCCCAAATGCCCCAAGCACTACCCCACTTAGCTCATTCAGGTGTTTCTTCAAACATTTTGTGAGCAACCAAAGAACTTGTAGGTTTGGGAAGTAACTGGGCAGATTGGACAACTACATTGTAGTAGCTCCCATACCCCGAGCGACAAACTCAATCCAAGAAACGATTTTTTTACAATTAGTACATAGGGTTTTAACTCCCTAAAGATTCACTCAAGCAACATACTCTACACTACAATGTCATCAATTTTTCTAATATCAAATTAAGGGTAATACTTTTGTAATTATAAGGTATTTGGCTTACAACACCACCTTCATCTCAAAATAAAATGCCAAGCTTAGTACCCACTATGACTAAGCACACCATATCTTCCTCTATCCACTTAGACAATACTAGAGAGGTCTTTAACTACTCCAATTACCATCATGTCTTAGTGAAAAAATCATAATTTCCGAGGTAAAAATTGTACACTAACATAGCCAAAAAATTTCCTAGAAGTAATATTTCTTTTCCATTTTTTCCCAAAGCCATTAAAATAGATTTGTTCTTGAAGCACCTCTTCCTAATGTCACCTTCTACCTTTCCCAACCCATTTCCAAGTAATTTAGCATCCCTAAATAAGATTAGGGGAAATTTAGGGCCATGGTTAAAATCATTTAAATCACTTGAAGCCATTTTGTAGGTTAATCCTAACCCCTCAATCACTAAACCCTAATTTAACTTATCTAACATAGTTCAAAGATTTTAGACAATTATTTCCCATTATTTTATGTTGGCTCTATGATACACTCAAGGTTAATGGAATGTTTCCAAACATGGCCTATTATTGTATAATTTCCTAAAATATTCCATCTTCTAGGGGCAAGAAGGTCTCACTTGAGGCACATATAATAATTCCCATTAAGTAATGTGCAAAATGTCAAATATTTTAGCAGGGATCTCATTCATTATGATATTATTGGTTCCAATTTAAACCATTAGAACTAACATCATTCAAATGAATAAAAACATGCATATATCACCCAAATATATTACAAATACAATCACATCAGTAGAATAGTATTTCGTCATACTAATAACATGCATGGTATTACATAACTCTAATGTAGAGTGAACACCAAAAATTGATAAAAAATGTAACCCCTCTTACAAATTATCCCTAATATTGAATCTATTTAAGTACCTTACAAACCTTGTATATATAGGAAACTAGAGTAGCCGCAAAAGATTCAAAATTATAATAGAGAATCAACCAACCATAAGCCACTTAACAAAAAAAAAGAGAGTACAAAATAGTTTATTTCTTTAGAGAGATACACAAATTATCCATAAAAGTAGGTGCAAAGAATATATGAGATGACTCATTAGCCTTGTGTACTTAGCCTTATATAAATCCACATATTCAACCTTCTACATGTTTACTTCTACAAATTCATATTTTTTCAAGTTTTGTTGAGCTTCTCTCTGTGCCAAAACTTAGTAAAAGATGATACACAAAAATGCCTCGGTCATGCCTTCCAACTCATCCTTGAGTTGGGTTCTATGATTCATATATGTCCTCCTCTTATGAAAAATATTTGAATCGTGTGGCACATATCAAAATTTCACCTAGTAAGTATGGCTTATACCTATGATAACTCCCCTTATCTAAATATTGGATTATGATGATCACAAGTAGGTAACTTTCTTTATGAAGCCTTTACAAGTGTAACTTTATTATGGTAGGACTAGCATGCATAGGTAGATCTCTAATATCCCTGTGGATTTTTTATTACAATTGCACATGATGATAACTAGAATAACCATGGGGAAATATATACATGTGCAACATACCTACTTCAGGCAATCATAACCCTCATCTTAGCCACATTACTAGATACTCTTCCCAAAATATGTTTGATATCTCCTCCCAATTGTAGTTCTCAACTAAAAGGATCCATCAAAGCCTATCCTAGTTTCACGTTGGCCTTCTCAATTCTAAATGTACAACTACCTTAAAAATGGTGGTGTTGAAAAATTGGACCAAAATTATAGGAAAGACTAGTGGCCAAATCCTTCACTTACTTTACCTTTATTGCCCATACCTAACTAATGAGAGCACAAGAACACCTACTTCTCTAGAAGCACCTATAATGATTTTGTGGGTTTAGCTAAATACCCTTTGGTTAGTGTTTACACATCAGTCTAGATACTAAAGTGATGTGCCTACAATCATAATCCACTAGGCGTATTTTCTCTTAAAAAACTATGCAAATATAGATGTCCCTTTTATGGCCAAGTTCCACCAAAATGGTTCCTCCTTGGTCTGGTTGCATGAAGATGAGTGCAAACCAACTTCTTGTCATGGTAATAACTACCAGAAACTGGTCTAATAAATGTCCCCAAATTTCCACAATCCAATGCTTCAATCGCCCAGGGGTATAATTTCGACCACGAACCCTTCCAACAAGCACAATACTCTTAGTAAATGCATCTTGGGCCATACTGATACCTTCTCCGAATACCAACAGACACCCCTTCTCATGCACCTTGGTGCATTTTGTTTTTTTCTTCCCCCCCCATTCTCTGTGCGTGGTTTATCGGGTGTTGTTCATCTTCTGCTGACTCATACTCATCCGAATCCAATGCTCTAGTATCCTCAATACCAGGTTACTGATGAGTGATGCCATCAAAATGTCCTAAAGTGCGAGCTGCAGGAGCAGGTCGCTAGCCTTGGGGGTCTACTCTTGATGAGCATGGTACATTATTCCCAGTATTTACGACGACATATGTATCAGTCCCATGAACGCTCGTGCCCTCAACCACCACATAAGATGCCCCCTGTACATTTGTCATGGGACCCTGTTATTCGAGTTCCCAGTACTGTAACTCCGATGGTGATGGGATATTTAGGACCGGTTGAGCTTGGTCCTCCTGTAGTTGAAGAAAGTTCAGATTTACCATCGAGCTCGGGTGGGAAAACCCTAGGGCATTTAGAGAAACCATCACATCATCCATCTCTGAGGTAAATGCATTGACCTGGACTTCCGATTCATGGTGTATCGCTGGTGAAACCCTAGTTTGGTGTTGATGTGGCCCCTCAACCCAAATTTGGGAAGCCTCCATAGAATGAGAAGAATAATCCACAAGTTCCTCATCGATACAAAATGATGTTCACATGTACTCCGTTATACTATCCCTATGTGATGTTGTGCACGGCACCCTCCAAGAGACATTGGTCCAACTGAACAAAACTTTCACCTACACCGTTCGATCCCCTTACTAGTTGACCAAGAAAACCCGCGAGACCATAAGCTACCAAACCGCCGCAGGTAAATATAAACCAGGTGTACTGACCCTTGTTGGCTAGCATTGTGACCATTTCCTCACGCTGTTATCACTCCCGAGTGCAGGTGAAAACCCATCTTCACACCAGAAAAAACCCTAGGGTTAGACCGCCATGGAAATTCCTCTCGGATGCTTCCATATGATCTTCTCTAGACAAATTCCTTATTTCCATTTGATTTTTGTTCTATTTGCAATTTATTCTCTAATATTGGAGCATCTCCATAGATTAGTTAGCCTTACTAAACCGAACATTTTATTAGAAATAATCATTAATCTTATAACATTACGACTTCACTACACTTTTTAACCACACAACTTATTTTTATGTCACCATAATTCATCTTTAATGTAACATGATTACATTGAAAAATCAACCAAAATCCCCCCAAATAATTTTTCCTACATAGAAACAAGCGTCATATGATTAATAATTCTTTACCATAAGCAATACCTCCCTATTAAGCCAAAGAAAACACTTACACATTTCATTTAATGGAATTTAACTCCAATTGAAAAATACAAAAGCATTTCATTTAAGTTCCATTCAAGGTTTCACGGCATTTCTGCTTTTCAAATATCAAAATTTGTTTATTTCCCTCGCGTTCCAGGGTTTTTCAAATATCAAAATTTGTTCTTTTCCCTCGCGTTCCAGGGAGGAAGGTCGCCATATCATCCCATTCTATTTCTCAAATATCAAAATTTATTCATTTCCCTCATGTTGCAGGGTTTTTCCAGGGAAGAAAGAGGAAGGTTGCGGCCATGTTGTCATAGGTTTGATTTGATACATTTGGTTGAATATAAGAAATTGGATTCTAGGTGCCTCCAATCATGGTGGTTTCACTCTACGAAGGGATTTGCACAAGGTTCCCCACACTTCTGTGCGATGGCCCATCCCCAAGCCTCCATCATTGTTTGCAACTTTAAAACACTTCTAGACAAGTGCAAGAGGCCCTCAAGAGGCTGTATGTACAAGATTCCGCAGAGGAAGATGGAGCCGAAGGTATGGGTTATGAGCCAAAGAAAGACGACATGCGTCTTTCCAACCCTGAAATTAGTGAAGAAATTAAGCAGAAAAGAGAGCAAAAATGCGTTGATTAAGACAAGGAAATAAAATGTCCCAAGGCTGTAGGAGGTCACCATCTAGATGCTCTACCACAGGTGGATTGTGATGATCCAGTCGTCCCTATAAATGTCAGAGACACAAAAAAGGCCTCGGATTTGACTGTACCACAGGGTTCCGAGAGTTCCGGAGCAATGAAATAAGATGCCAAGGAAATGGATGTGAGCTAAGACAAGCAGGATCGAGGCTCTGTGCCAGAGGAGAGGTTTCCAGAGGATACTAAACCCACTCAAGAGGTAGGTATCTACATTTTATTTTTATTGTTTAATTATAAGAATTAATGCAAGAAACTTGTCCATGAGTGACTTCCGTTGGTTTAGGTGATAAGTTTGGATGGTAATTTTTCTACCAAAATCACTTGGTGCTTTCCTGTTATGCCATTTAGGTGGCATAGACACCAGTGATAGTGAATCCTAGTGGTTGGGTTGAACTCTGCTGACCTCACTAATGAACCAATGCCTTATAGGTGGCTTATGTAGAGATTTTCACTTTTGAAATAACTAATAGCTTGCCATATGTCATTCAATAGAACGGTTTAGGTTGGAGGTCAATATTCCCAAGTAAATTTTTGTTAAAACTATGATGGGAAATGAATGGAAGATTAGATCTACCCCTGACTGATGGACTTCTCTACCCTGTGCTACATACCCATTTGATGACAGGCAACATTGTTCAGATCAATGTCAGTAGAGGTGTGACTAGTATACCTCCTTTCCATTCAGTTCTTGTTCCTATTATCATTTCCATTCCTTTGATGGGATTACACTTCTACAACACCACCAATTTTTAAGTGCATAATATATTCAGGGAGATGGGTGGGTTCAAGTTGCTTATCTGTCAAAATTCTATAGTCACGATTCTAGTTTTGTTTTGTTTCTGGTTATGTTTATGTTTCCTATTTCTAGTAAAGTAGGTTTTGTATCTCCAAAACTCAATTTTATAGTGGTATTGTACGCTGTCACGGAGGTGATTTATGCTTATTATTCGCCAGAAACCTTGAGTCCTATTTTTTGTTCTATTCACCATGTATTCATGTCTCTTGTTTTGTTTATGTTTTACCCTTTTTGGTAAAATATGCTTGGACTGTGGATTGATATTTTAATAATGCCATAACAAATTTCCTATGAATATAAGGCAAAGTAATGCACAGGACTTGAGTAGGTCATGAAATGTTCAAATAGAAAAATCTTCTTTGACGTTGGTGTAGCCCTAATCATTTTGGGTGAAAATCCAAATATTTTGATTTGATTTTTCTTAAAATTATGTTATCGAATTTTTTTTTACTATTTTACATATATGGAAAAACCTCAGCTCTGCCGAGTAAGTTCATGCAAGTTCTCTACTTTACAATCTATTTTTGCTCGCTTGACCTAATAATAATTTTCTTATAATTATAAAACCTTAATTTTTGTTTTTAACAAAAAGGCTATACCTTACTTCCAGTTTCTAGAAGCACAGTATGTTGGACATACTGATGTAAAAGCAAAGATGGGAATGTGTCTTTTCTTAGTCTATTGTGTGGGTTTTTTTAGCCGTTGCACAACCTTGCAACAGGTTACTCATTATCTAGTTCTCCTTGTTGTCAACTTGTCACTCTCAGAGATCAAGTCTTCATTGTTTTTGTTGAATCTTGTGTCATGAGTGATCTCCGTAGGGGTCTCAAAGTCTCCTAGCTTGGAGATCTCACTTTTATCGCAGAATCTTCATTCTCATACCCTCTTACTCCCCCTACTTCCCTGTACATTTGTGTATTCTATATTACTTTTTCTATAACTCTGTCTTGTGTCTCTAAGTTCCATATTTTCCTGTTCTCTTACTTGAGTGAAATATTTGGAATTAGTTAACAATAGACTCTAGCCTAATAAATCTATGCATATTTATGGAAAGGACTCACAGAAATAGATTATTAGTTAACAATAGACTCTAGTCTAATAAATCTATGCATTTTTATAGAAAGGACTCGCAGAAATAGATTTATCTGTTTCAGGGTTATGGTTTTGACATGCAAGTAAAATCATAATTTTATTTATTGTGTATGTATTTTAAAGAGTTATTCTCAAATGTGCTTGTCACTAAAATCTGGGAAAGTTAGAGGGACAATATGTATTCTTTTTGGAAAAAGGATGGATTTAAGGTTGCAATAAATGAAATTGAGATTATATAACATGATTGTTTCATTAGAGCAAGTGGCTCTGAGAATCTGGGTATTGTTTTTGGTAAAGATTTGATTTTTAATGTGTGTTAGACCATAAGAGTAATCTAGTTGGACCGTTAGCATACTCTGTAACCATGCTTGATTAATACCTTGATATGTATTATTAGCTCATCATAAAAAAGGGTTAGTAACCTTACCAAAGGATATCTAGGCTAAATAGTGTATTACTTATCTATGTAGTAATGCTTAGATATTTAGAACACTAGCACTACTTGTATTACTTATCTATGTTGTAATCCTTACCTACTTAGAACACTAGCACTACCTATGGTTAGTCTAGTAAATCCTGGTTGTTAGTTAAATACACAGTAATAATACCAGCTACATCTTACTTGCTAGTGTAGCATGGAGTTAATATCACTCTTATGGATTAACTTTATCTAATCACACTAGTCTGGGCATTTACAGAGGCATAATTCTCTAACAACAATTTGAGTCGGGGCATTTACAGAGGCATAATTATCTAACAACAATTTGAATATGATAAGATATATGTCTTATGTAATTATAGTCCTATCTTCAGGATGATTGATAGTCTTGTGCATGTGTAAGAGTCTATTTTTCAATTACGCTTATTGAGCTTAATCAAGATTGTTACTTGCACTAAGCTCGAATGGATTACTCATGATACATAAAATTAAGTCTAGCTAGAATTATAGGCATGGCTTAGCCTATTACATCGTAGTAAGTGATATAAGGAAAAGTACAACGTAGTGAGTGATATAAGGCAAAGTATATGGTGCTACATTAAGGAATTGCACGTGAAGTTCTCATATCACTCCTGCGTGATAGCTCAGAACTATATTATTATGTTGAGGGAAAAGACTCATATTTTGGAGGTCTTAAATTGTTTTGATTTGAGAAGCAAGATAGAAATGGATTTAGGGTGGGGATTAATGGGAGGAAAAGGAAGATTTTATGAAATTCTAATGATTTTTAGCAAATGTATATCTTATTGCAGAGAGGCCAGAGAATGTGCTTACCATGTGGAATACTACTTCGAAGGCATCCACCATGGAAAAGAGGCCAACTAGCCCTTTTACTCTCAATGCATTTTAAGCCCTAAAAACATTTTCTTGAAAGTATTTTTGTTAGGTACTTGTCACTGTGATTTGCTCATATAGCTGGATCCCATTTTACCATAACCCTTTAAATTCCTATGGTAATATGATTGCTTTTTTCTTCCATCTGATTTGTCTCAAGTGCAAGATTCAAAGAACATTTTCAATCTTAATCAATTATTGAGAATGCTGACATCTAAATATAACGTAGTTCATTGTTTTTAATTAAACCGTGTGAAATCAACAATAGAAGTCCTAGTGCCCAACAGGATTTTATGGCTTGATTGACAAAATATAATAAAATGGAATAAAATAGAGTACTTCCTCCAAAATTTGTGACCTGACTCAACTAGTAGCTAGCAAGGACGTTTTTGCTTTGCAAAATTGGAAAGTGGTCAAGGTTTTAAGTTAAGATATGTATCAAGTGTGCTATATATAAACTGAACACTCTAGGTATAATTACTAGTCAAATATTATAGCCAGTAGTAAATACGATGGTATGGTTAACTAATGTACAGGTTGCTTAATATTTATCCCCAGACCATAAAAACAAATGTGTTATTTGTTTAACTCATGAGTGAAAACGATTTCGATAGAACAACAAGGCTGCGATGCAACGCATACCTTCCCAATAAATAATTTATTTGCTTAACAGATTATAGATGTTCTATACAATAAACCTCTGTGAATATGGTCACGTTATTAAACCAGACAAATCAGCTCAGAATAATTCGGTATTCGAAAGCAAATATCATTTTCTTATACGTTCAAACATGTTCAAACTAGCCATCATTTTTATTCACTGAAATTTTCTGACACAGTCAGAGACATTACATCCCTTAACATTTATTTACAAGCGCTGCCAATGGATCATGTTCAGAGTTTGTGAACAACACAACTTTCTCAAGCTACTTTTTAATGCCCACATACATATATATACCTCAAGGGTAGTTTAATGCCCACGTACACATATATATATACCTCAAGGGTAGTTTAATGCTCACATACACATATATATAGTTCAAAGGTAGTTTACGACTAACTAATCAGTTCATTTCTCAAATAAAAATCTCAAAAAAAATAGCCCTGGGAAAGATATACTACAGGTAAGACAAGAAAATCATGGAAATAATTAGCATTGATGACAGTGTATACAAATAGGTATTGTTTTCACAAGAGTTTTTTTCATTCCTCAAATTGTGCTTGGGCCATAAAACAAAGTTTCGATGTAAATGTAGATGAGAACCTTCCTTTCTGAGAGAAAACCTGGATATTAAAGATATGAGTAAGAGGAAAACAGTTGCATATAGTTGAACAGTGAAGCAGACAATAAAACATTGACCCCCAGCCCCTGCAAGGCTTTTACAACAATAATATTTGAATGCTTAAATGACTTGCACCTCCCATTTGTTCTTGGCCATTGAAAACACTATTGTTATATTGAAAAAAATGACTTCAATGCTAATTTACATTACTCACTCAAGGTTTATAAATTATCTATAAGATCTCTGCAATTACCCAGGTATGTTTTACATAAATTGCAAATTTATTATACACACTGTGCAATGGGCTTTACATTGTTAATATGTAGTGTAGAATCCAACAATTGTAAATTTATTATACAAACTGCGAAATGGGCTTTACATTGTTAATATTTAGAGTAATTTATTATACAAATTGTGAAATGGGCTTTACATTGTTAATATGTAGCGTAGAATCGAGAATAGGCAAATTACCTTGCCTCATTAGTGGAAGTCCAGAAGGAGTGATAAAATTTTGCTCTATTGTACTTAGTATCTGAAACAGAAAAACCGACCAAAAGAAAAGGGTGTATACAGACATGAATCATATCCTCTTCCTGAGAGAAACTAAGGTAGCAATAGCCTTAGTACGTGATAGCACTAAGCTCTTTGGCATCCTTTATTAGGAGGTATCCTTTGACAAATAATTTCATACCTACTTCTTTTCGCCATAAGTGAAAAAAAGAATTGACAAAACTGACCTCAAGCATACTTGCATTGAAGCTTCTAGATTATGGATCAAATCTTAAATCTGAATACAGTCCCAAACCCTTGAAAGCATGAAACCAAGCACCGAAAAACGCCAAGAAGACCTGCACACCAATGAAACTGTATGCATGAATCAAGCTGCCCATGAAGCAGAACAAAATGCCAGTCCTGCACCAACCTCCAGCATGCTCTATAAAATCTACAATCCCTTAAAAGATGCTTCAAGGATTTTAAACGATGACCAAAGGGGCATAAACTATCTGACTGCCTCCTTTTGGCATGGCGAACTTTGGAGGGCAGCCCTTGAACTACCTGTTGCGGGAAGTTCTCCCCTAAGGTTCTTGGGTGAAACCTTAGCAGATGGAAAATTATCTAGGTTAAGAAACACACACACACACAACCGTTTATGCTATAAATAACTACCTTTAGGGTGAGAGGGGCATACCTGATGTCCTACGTTTAAGTAGTTACTCAAGGGTGCAAACCCTTCTTCACGTC